>JASANG010000765.1:0-121174 GCA_030248215.1 Enoplolaimus lenunculus | reverse complement strand
TACAGCTTTCGAAATTTTTAAGAAGTTTTTAGGGCAGCAGAATCCGATTTTAAAACAATGGTATAAGGTTCAAATTAGATCGATACAGATTGTAAGTCGACATAGATTATTCGCAATAGTTTTCAACCTATTTAAGCTATGGGAGCACCCACAGCTCACCCGGAACGGATTTACAAAGTCTGTGCATCTATACGAGTTAGATCGATTTCTAGACCTGTGCACATGAGCATAAAGCAACCCTCCAGAGCTCCGAAACTTCAAGGGCTGCTCACTACGGCTTAGAATCTTCCGAATCAAAGCTCCGCTAGCTGGCGTGAGCTTGCACGGGATCCTCTCGCTCCAGATATTAGCATTACAATCTCCGTGCAGCCCGAAAGCTCACACATTCCCTCAAAAATGTGATCCCAGCTATTATCCGCCTAAATTCTGCTAGAATTTAGAGGCGCTGGGTGCAATGACATCTGTACAATGGTGTCGAAGCGGCTAATTATGATATTCTATACGTAAGTTACCTCATTCCAGCTCTGCTTTCCTGCAGAGAACATTCTGCAAAACTTTCAAAAAGCGTGCATTCTCGATGCTTGAAACATATATTGTAAACACTAGCATGTTTCAATGATTACGTGAAATTGTAGGCCTGTGAGTGTAGCGAGCGATAAAATTTATTATCATTAAGCGAACTGGTGGTTATTTTAAGGTTAAACGAATCACGGCAAAGTAGAATAGTGTCAGATACTCGCAGGCGAAGCAAGCGAGAAGCCAGACGCGTTTCAAATCATTCATGGATTGTGTTTCAACCGGTTTAAGGTGGGGGCCCCTATAGGGGTGGAGTTCCCTCCAAATCGGGGTATGGGGTTGGCTGCTCGGGCCCTGAATGTATTTTCAAACTTAAGTATGATTTAAAGATTCGAATTCAACATTATTTTGTCCTGGAATCATTTATGCACTACAATTAGGGATAGTAATCCGCCACGGCGCTAAATTACCGTGACAATAAAAACGATCAATTTTAGACTGCTACACCGTTCAACAGGATGCTCGCTGCCGAATTCTGGGTAGTAATTTGACATATTTCAACTTTACTTGTGTACCAAGAACAACACTGATTGGCGACAAAATAGATGTTGCTGTTGGCAATTGGACATCAACTTATTTACCTCGCGATGTTAAAATGTTCGATGAAAATGATCAAAGAATGTTTGCAAGCGACGAGTTTTGGAAGTATATGCGTGTTTAAATTGATTGTACGACGCACGGGAGATGAGAATGTATTCCCTACCGGAAGATTCAAGAAAAAATGTTTTTATATTTGTTAAAGTAGTGCTAAAATTTTGCTGTTTCGGCGAAATCCGGCGATTTTGAAACGCTTACCTTAAACTAAACACTGAACGTACAAGGCTGCGCAAAATCGTGCGTGCAGTTTGACACTTCTATCAGATTTACGTTCAGGTTTATGTTACAAAAAGGATTTAAAACTCATGGACGCTTTCCTCACATTTTACGCATAGCCTCAAGTTAAGAAGAGGTTTACCTAAGCTGGTGCCACTGCCTAAACATATATGGCTTAAACCATAAATATAAGGGAAGTGTACGAAAGCCAATTAACCAATTACTAGGAACCACATTCGTAGTTCGGCAAACTTTGCATTCATTTCATTGGATTGTAGAAGTTTCAGTCTGAGCTTTTCAATATTCGTTTAGATACTACGTTTTGCGACAATCAGACGGTCTTGAAATCCCTGGCAACATGTCTCTACCGTTATTAGCTTGTTTATTTTCATCGTGGATGTTATGTTTTATTTGTATGGCGAAAGGCGTTAAAACGCTTGGAAAAGTAACTATATTACTTTCTAAGCCCATATTCTCAATTGCGTATAGCACCTATCGCCTGTAAGTGGTAGGCTTTCAAACTCACGAACTGATACAGTTGTGAATTTTGAATTTTTTACAGAAGTAGAGTCATTTAAATCGAAAAAAATGTGCTGAATTTCAAAGCTCATCATTAGGTGATTCAAAAGTTGCAATACCTATCAACCGTATGGTGTTAGGTGCTACGGTGATAGGCGATATGTGCTATACACATTTGAGAACATGGGCATTGCTTTGGCTATTGGATATATTCAAAATTTGTACGAGATAGTAATGCATTTGGATATCTGAATTTATATGGTGTAGCATAAGTTTTAAAAATATTACCACTCTAAGTACAACTGTGTAAAACGTAATTTAAATTTCGATACATACAGATCCTAACCCGATTATTACTTTTTTGTTTCTAACTAACAATACAGTGCCTATATTATTACATTATCACAGGCTTAGGCTTAAGCTCACGGCTCAGGCGTAGTGTTAATGCTTGAGTCTAGGCTTAAGCTTAGGCTTACTCTCAGGTTTCGTCTTCGGCTTAAGCATGGTTTTTATTCTCAGGATTTAGGCATAAGCTTCGGCTCAAATTTGTAGCGGAGGAATTTATATTGGGGTAAAGTAAGTAAACAAGTACCATTTTTGTCAATCGCGTTTGACAAACAGAGACGACGAGAAACACCCATTCTTTACCGATAACAGCACATGTAAACCGTTTGCTAGACTTGGAGGCGATAATATAATAAGATAAGCTAATTGTATTAAGCAGATTAACTAAATGTGATCTTGTTTTATTTTAGGTTGTTTACTTTACGGCAACTTTCCCTTACGTGGCGCTTGTCATGCTATTCATTTACGCAGTGACACTCGAAGGTGCTGCAGATGGCTTAGCGTTCTTTTTGAAGCCCGAATGGAAACGACTTAAAGAGTTTAAGGTAATGCGTATCATAAGCACTGAGGTTCTTGTTCGCTTTCGCAGACATTTAAGATTAAAACTCATGGCTTTCTCAACTGGTTTGTTTTTTTACTGAATTTTGAATCAGCGACATGCCATATTTAATATATGCCACTATACATCAAATAATCTTAGGTTCAGGCTTAGGTACAGGCTTAGGGTTAGGCAGAGGCTCTAGGAATAGGCTACGGTTTAAACAGAGATTATATCTTAAACGACCCTTGGGCTAAATCTTAAGTTTGGCCTTAGTCTTAGCCTTAGGCATGGGCTTAGACTTAAGCTTAGGCTTTATGAGTAGGCTTTGGTTTAATCATAAAGTAGGTCGTGAACGGCATAGGCTTAGGATTAGGCTTAGGCTGAAGCTTTGGGAAAACGCTTCGGCTTAGACATGGATTAGATCCTAAATGGCCTTGGGCTAAATCTTATGCTTAGGCTTAGGCTTAGGCTTTGGCTTAGGCTTGTGCTTAGGGTTAAGATTATGTTTAGACTTAGGCTTTAGGAGCATTTCACCTTCGACAATACCTTGAAATCTTAAAATCCCACATTCGACCTATCCCACTATTCCAAAATCCCAAAATCCCACCTTCGACCACATCCCGAAATTCCAAAATCCCACCTTGAACCTAATCCTAAAATCCCAAAATCACACAAAGTACCATATCCCGAAATCCTAAAATCCCAAAATCTCACCTTCAACCATATCCGGAAATCCCAAATCTCACCTATTTGATGGCTGGATTTTGGAATTCAGCAACTTTAACATGAACGAAATTTTTTGACAATGTTAAGCGATAAATTAAAAAATGTTTTCTTGGAACGTTTGTTTGGGAAATATTCGCTAATAAAGCAACGTAGAATCAGGTAATTTTTATAGTCACTGGCTCGGCTTCAGAAACGTAACTTAAGTTGCCCGTCGATTAAAAGTCGATTTGTTGCTTCAGTCGAAAAATAGACTTAAAGTTAAATGTTGAAGGTAACAACTATACATGAAAATTTCCTAATTGAGTCGTTTTTCTCACTGTGTAGTCAGGACTAAAAGCTCAAATGATACTTCCGGTCTCTGTCAACGTTAATTTTTACTGAATACTCTCGACTTAAAGCAACAAAGTTCAAGTTGACTTATGTCATATTTGTGCAATCAATCCAGTTAATCTGAAAATGTTGATTTGTTGTTAAGTCCGTATTCTTGGAGCTTTCAGGTATGGCAGGCTGCCTTCGGGCAAATTTTCTACTCAATTGGAGTCGCGTTCGGAAGTTTAATTACAATGGCGAGTTATAACAAATTCGAAAACAATTGTCTTAGGTAATAACCTATAGCAAGTTGTTAACTTGTACTCTGCAAAAAATGGTGAGTCAATCTGTCTCTGTTCGAAACAGGCTTTTCGAGATTGCACTAATTAAGTCAAAATTCGACCCCGTCAGAATCAAGTTTGATTCCCTGAGTTGCACTTTTCACTGAGTCGAATTTGACTCAATTTGTGTAGTCCCGAACAGCCTATTTCGGAAAGAGTCAATTTGACTCACCATTTTTTGCAGAGTATTTTCGTGTCCTAATTAACACCGCAAAGATTACTGTCAAAAAGTTCGACATTTTATACGCCGTTCGATCCAGTTTGTTGAACTAACTTCAATTGGGTTAACTACATTCCAATTTGTTTTAGAATTCGCGAGTTATCGTGGAAGAAATCCGCTTTTAGCGGTGGGATTTTAAGACCGCAACATTGCAAACCTTTTGAGAAATTTAAATTTTGCTGTAGACCCAAGCGAGATCATGCGAAGTTGAAATGTTTAAAAAAATTAAAACAGAAAATCGTTTTCAACTAAACGCAGCCTTTGACAAAACCGCAGCCTTTGACAAAACCGCAGCCTTTGACAAAACCGAACAGAGCTAAATATTATATAATAGATTTCTTCTTAATGTGTACTGTAGAAGTTTTCAGGGACGCACTTATAGTATCTATTGGTAACTGTCTAACGAGCGTTTTCGCCGGATGCGTTATATTTTCTTTTGTCGGATACATGGCGAAACATATCGACAAACCTGTGAACAAATTGATTAGAAGCGGTACTGAAACATTTTTTTGCTTCAAATTTTCCTACAGAGACAATGTGAACCAAATTTGGCAACAATAATTGAAACATAATCATCATAAGTACAATTACTGACGTGATTGAAAAATTATCTTCTATAAAATCTTAGTATTAACCTAAATCGCCATCAATACTTAGACTCGTTCAGCATAATCAAGTGCGGATAATCTTTGCATCATAGTATGCAACTGCAACTGGGCATATTTTGTGTCGAAAAGAATATACCCTGCGCCTGACCGTTCGTAGCTCATGGGTTGTGGACAATGGTCATTTTGACCCATGATCAATGACCCAAGTTAACAGTTTTATGTCACTATGCTGTTCATTAAATGAGTTAGTATTACTTTACTATTTATTTGATTAACAAGTGTTTGGGACGAGATCGGACGCAGGGTTAATATTCTATTCATATATATATGCCCAAAAATAGAAGGGTGTCAAATCAGGAATCCGAACACTGCGGATCCGTATAAAAATCAACCATTCGTTCCACCTGCAGGACTAAGATTTACTGTAAAACTAGAAGGGGGTCAAATCACTAATCCGAACAATGTGGATCCGTGTAAAAATCAACCATTTGTTCCAGGAACAGGACTAACATTTATTGTATATCCCGAAGCATTTGCTCAGTTATCGCCAAGTATTGGTAATCGATTTGCATGCGTTCTATCGTCACTGTTTTTCTTTATGCTGCTAACGCTTGGATTAGACAGTCAGGTTAAGACAAGCAAGACTGAATGATACGTAGCTCAATAAGAGTGCGCGATTTCAACTTTAGTATACAATCTTAATGTACTTTGCATGCGTTGCATTTTTTCTTACCCTTCCAAGTGTTCGGGGGAAGGTTTCAGTTGAAACGCCACCACCGAGGGCAATTTTTGTTAAAACAAAGAAATATTTCTTTACCATTTGCCACCTGTATTTAGACAAAGCCCAAAAAATTTCGGTGTTTTCCTCAACATAAAAATTCGGACTCATAGGTTTTCGTACTGATGTTTTGTCAAAATTAAAATAAAAATGGCTTGTGGTTAGGAACCAACAGCAAAAATGCTCCAAGCTCAAAAACTGAAAAATAAAATACAGAAGCTTTGAAAACATTCCATACTTTCCTGTAGCGTTTATACAACCGAAACAACTTCTGTTTCTACGCCATCTGGTTTATTTTTAGTTCAACTGGTGAGTTAATTTCCACTCGTATTTTAGTAACTAGAGTTACCAAAAGTTTATAATTTTTTGACAGACAGCAGAAGTTGAGAAATAAAATAATTTGCATATATACATTTATCACCTCGTGTTCACTTTCCCACCTGTTTTTGGAATCTTCAAAGCTATAGGCATATTTATATTTTGAGCTAGGCTTGGACTCAAGATCAGGATTAAACTTAGGTATTTAGTTTGTCAGGACTTAAGCGTAGGCGCATTGTACACTTCCCACTACATTCAAGCTTAATGGTTATCCTGCGGTTTACCAAAAGGCTTAGCAAAAGCTTAGACTTCTTCCTAACCCTAAAGCGTCTGGGGTGCGTGTTCAATAGTCGGATTAAGCTTGGCGGAGGACTTGCAAAAGTGACCTCTGGGGTGCGTGTTCAATAGTCGGATTAAGCTTGGCGGAGGACTTGCAAAAGTGACCTCTGGGGTGCGTGTTCAATAGTCGGATTAAGCTTGGCGGAGGACTTGCAAAAGTGACCTCTGGGGTGCGTGTTCAATAGTCGGATTAAGCTTGGCGGAGGACTTGCAAAAGTGACCTCTGGGGTGCGTGTTCAATAGTCGGATTAAGCTTGGCGGAGGACTTGCAAAAGTGACCTCGTGTTTATAATCATTTATAGATTCTCGATGTTATTTTAGTTTTCAATGGTCGAAACGGTAACAACTGCTATACTTGACACATGGGTCAGACTACGTGATCATAAGGTTAAAGTGATTGGTTGTTGTTGTTTTGGAATGTTTTCTGCAGGCACAATTTTTACACTTCAGGTATTCTTTTTATGGAATATTGGCATGTGAAATTTTTACGTCAATAAGGGTTCCAAGAGTCCCGTCCCGATCATTAACTTGTTAATAATGTAGTTGTACCCGGCTGGCACTTAGCAGTTTAATGAGTGAAGCGTAAAATATGAAAGCTTTTGTGAAATGGACAATTGGAAATATGAATTCGGTTCTAATAGAGTTGCAATATCTGTTAGCATGAACCACTGAACACTATTACGATAGCACTAAATCCCGCAATGCTAGCAAAATTTGTTAATCGAATAGCTAACGTGTATTAATAACGATGTAATGGTGTAAAAAAGTTAGACAGTTCTTTTCGCTCAAATGGTTGACTAATACTTTAGAGCTGAGCAAAATATTCTTATTACATAACCAAATTGAGTAAGTGGGGTTGTCATAAAGATATGTTTTAAATGTAAAACGAGTAGGAATAGCTTAAGTACTGCAACCTAGAAAATGTTTTGAATTTAAAAAAATGTGGCGCCTATTGCAGTGACCCGAATAAAAGGGGTGTTAGTTTGAGTCCCAATCAATTTGTTTGTTTCCTAAAAAAGGGCCCATTAAATGTAGAGCAAAATTTTATAGGGACAAAAACGAAAAAAAAAAGAGAAAAGCTTACTCCCAAATATGAAACAGACACTTAGATGAGTCGCATAAACTCGATTAACTCCAGGAAAATGACTAACGGGCATCACAATCAATAAAAATGCATTGTAGTAAGTCAGTGTTGCTTAAGAGAAATAATATAAAAAAGCAAGGTGTTGCGTCCAACTACCATGCGTAAATTAAACATAAATAACAGTTCGTAAACGAAGTACAGCGGGAACCCAATGGAGGAACAAAATAAATATCAAACCCTACTATTATTCGGGTCACGACAGTGAACAGATACCTAGACAGAGTTGGATTGTTGGTTAACTACAACTTCAATGTTAACGTCAACAATTTTGGGCAAAATAATTATGTTATAATAAGTTTTATATTCAAAGCTGCATTGTATTCTGAAACTTCTGCACGTACCTCCACGTTTAAGCTTATAACATAGGCTTAGTGAAAGCTTTAGGCACAGATAATATTTTTCTTTACCCTAAACTAAAGCTTAAAGCAAAATGCGCACTGAAATGTACAAGAACATTTAAAGTGAAACTACATTGTTGTATTCTATAGAACGGAATTTATTGGTTTCATCTGTTCGACAGCTATTCGGCGACTTGGGGACTGATACTAATTGCAATGCTTGAATTGTTCCTTGTATCTATATTCTACAGTAAGTTTGTATGGACAGAGCTTTGCGTTTTTCCTGTCGATTAAGAAATTGTTCAGTTGTGTCAGTAAACGAAGCTCGGAGATTCGTGAAGCGTTTTTTGTTTTGTACTCGACAATCGAAAGTGGATGTTCGTCCGTCTGTCGATCCGACAAAAATCTCAGGAACCGCTGAACAGATTTTGATCGTTTTTCATGCTTGAAAGCATATGATCCTGGGATGTTATCGTCACTTTGGGGTTTTAAAATTCTAAGCCGTTTATTTGCAGACTAATTTGCACATTAGGTTAAGCCTAAAAAGGAACTGTAAAAGAAGTAGGCTTAGATTTTACACAATTTTTTCTGCTTATGCCCAGATTACATTTTAAGCACTTAGGCGCAGGCTTAGGAAAATCTTTAATCTGCAGTTACGTTCCTAAAGGAAATATTGAACCATATCTGGCTAATCTACACGTTTTTTCTGACAACTTGCCGAAGTTTTTCTAGTAAAATCTTTGGAGCATCTCCAAAAATAACAATAACATCTATATGAAAGGTCAGGTTGAAATGTACAGCAGGGGTTAAGCCACCTTGTCCCTGAATACTATCCGGTTGCGCAATTGCATATTGATTCCAATTAGGGTTTAATTCGAGTTGCAGTAATTACACACAAAAGCGGACTTTATCTGAAGTGTTTAGTCATCTTCTTAGTCTTTTTAAATCATCGCGTTCTATATTTGAATCTTTGTATTTAGAGCAAAATTTGTATGACTGGACGCAATTCGAAACCGCTAAAGATTGGTTAGAAAATATAGGTATGATTTTTCCAATATTTCTGTTCGCAAGATGATACCAGAATCATGTTTATATTCTATATTGCTGGTTTATTAATACTTGCTTAAACAGATTGCACTTACTATTGTAATATATTGCTTTTTACCGTCTGACTAAAATAAACATATGACACCTTGTACTCTACCGAAACTGGATCCGAAGTTAAAGTTCCGTTGGTATCCTGCTTGACATGTATTAATCACAAAGAGTTCGAATTATGCGTTTATTCAGGATCAGCTACAGCACTCTTGATCTTGAATCCGATAGCTAAGTTTCCACAAATATAACTGTTATTGAATTACTTTCATAAATAAATGAGTATTATTTTTATCCGGAACCACTACTCCCCCAAATTAATGTGTTATTATTGATATTCAAGCCATCTTTAAATATTCTTACTAGACGCTGTTTATTTTTCTTTCAGGAGTGTTTGCTTTCAAACACGACATCGAATACATGATGCAGCGACATCAGTCAAGGTATTGGGCCGTCATGTGGCTTTTTGTATCCCCTTTCAGCTTAATGGTAAGTAGAATATTTCGCTTGAACAAATTGGGACGCGTAAAAGCACCATACAGACGTCCAACGCGTTGTAGCGAGGGCTCGCAGTTGGAACTTGCAGATGGACTTGCTGACAGAAAAAATTTACAAATTTCACCAGCAACTTGCACGTGCAAGTTTTTGCTGCGGGAACTCGTAGCTGTCTAATGTTGTTCAAAATTTCGGTAAGAAATTGACAACTGCAAGTGACAGCTGTTAGCTATAGATGCAAAAGTTTGCACTTGCGAACTGTAGCTGTGAATTCTTACTGCAAATACCTGCACGTGTGAATTAAGCTTTGGTATTATAAATGGTAAATAGTCAGCATGTTTAACATTGTAATAAAATTTTTAACCGTTGCCGTAATTATTAAAAAATTAAGTTTACTATTTTGACCCTTAGATGTAATATATAAAACTACACGGAATGTATTAATACGTCTAAATTTTAACCACTTCTATTCCAGCTAAAGAACAAATATACCCTTATCGAGAGAATCTGCAGACGTCATAGAGAACGTCCACATACTATATGTAAACTACTGCATGCCCATTAAGCCTAAAACTGTAGATTAACCAACTTAAAACAACTAAGATTGACTGACATTCGTCTATCCCAAGATCAGCGGTTAATTGCGAACTTAAATGTAAGCCTTAAACAGTGCATAACGTACGGTCTCGCAATCAAGCAACGTACTGTCAGTGGCGTGCGGTGAACCGTTACTCCACGGGACTGCTACTAGTAAGCTTAAAGCTTTTAAACAACGTTTTCTTTAGGCTTAGACTTAGCTTTAAGCCTACACTTTGTTATAGACTTTTCCTAACGTTGAAGCGAAAACATTGGTTTAGGCTTAGGAATATGCTTATACTGCTGTTACAGTCCTTGTACCGTTATTTCGAAAAATGCTAAAACGTAGCTTACTTGTGATGCGGATAATGTTTTGTGTTTTGCTTTTCAGATTATTTTTGTCGCAACTGTGGCAACTTTGAAACCGACAAAATACGAGTTGTACGAGTACCCGCCGTGGGCAGAAGCCATGGGTTGGATGCTTTGCTTATCGTCAATTGCATTCATACCTGGAGTCGCTCTGTATCGTGTTGGCAAACTTTTTTACTCATATCGAACAGGAAAAGTGAAATCCATTGGGAAGGTATAGTTACACCGGATACAAAGTCATAGTGGGATATCGATTTAGCACTCGGATATTATTCACGGTCCTCCCCCATTTAACATTAGGGCTTTAGCCATAGGTTCAGGATTTGATTTATGAGTAAATCTTTCTTAACCCTTTCTCACATGAATATTTTCTATTTCTCCTGAGACCTACTTTTATGCTAGGATTCGAACTCCAGTGACTGGAGTGGGAGGCGTATACCATCACCACTCAGCTATAGGAGCTTGGCGCTCGAGCCCGAGGGGCCTCTCACGTCTTGTGGTGATTTAGTACTATGTATACGTGTTGCAATTGTTAAACACGGTGCGATATATACTATTTAACGTATATACACTGCGCTGAGTTACCTACAGGCAACTCAATGTGAGAAGGGGTTATAGATAGTAAACTGAAAATTTTTCGCTTAACCCTTTCTCACATGAATATTTTCTATTTCCGCTGAGTCCTACTTTTATGCTAGGATTCGAACTCCAGTGACTGGAGTGGGAGGCGTATACCATCACCACTCAGCTATAGGAGCCTGACGCTCGAGCACGAGGGGGCTCTCACGTCTTGTGCTGATTTAGTACTATGTATACGTGTTGCAATTGCTAAACACGGTGCGATATTTACTATTTAACGTATATACACTGCGCTGAGTTGTCTACAGGCAATTCAATGTGAGAAGGGGTTAAACCTAAGCGTAAGCTTAGCCTAAACCTAAAGCATGTGGTTCGAATATGGAAGCTTTTGTGTACGTGGTGCATGACTTCATTAGGACAAACAAATTTCTATGTGGAGATTTCAGATTAGCCGCGTTTAAAACGTAAATAACAGATCTACAAAACCAAAAACGATCCTAAACTATACCCAAGTTTTACATTACTACCGTAGTACATACAGCACTAAAATAGATACTTTAAATAAAGGTCACGTTTTAGTTTTACTGAAAACATCTTTTGAATGAACTATCTATTGTTCTCTGGCCACGTTTTAGCAATGTAATTCTCCTACGTTACTAAAACGTTCTTGAAACATCAAATTTCATGCGGTACTCAAAAACAGAGGCCTTTGTATAAAATTTATAAATACCATTTGTACAGACTCTGTAAGTCGCGTTGAATTAAAACATTTTGCTGCTCCAGTATCTATGGAAGCTGTTTCGTACATCTTACTTTTGGATGCCTGCAAAAGATCGCGCGTACTACAAACAAGTTGCAAAGCTTCAGACGGCAACTTTCAGCATTACAAGCCAGTTGCCGACGATGGTAAAAAGTAAGAGCACATTCGAGTGACTGCGTTCGATTCTGGCTCGACTGTGTTTTTGAACAGGGGCGTTAAATGGTCTGATTATATGCTTAAAGTTAGCATATACCGCGGAGTGTATTCACACCCGCGCCGTGCTTAAAATTGTTGATACAAATCATCCATCGCGAAGTTTAGAATGTGTTTTCTAGCTAAACGGCTGAAAAATATTATGTTAATACAGAACTTATTCAAAAATATTGCGACTTCAGTGCAATTTGGGAGCCTTAAGGTATCGGAAGTAATTGCTAAGTATACTTTAAAACCTGCTAAATTTCGATGCCCAAAAAGTAACATCTCCCGCGACATGATATTGTATCTACCTCCTCTATTTAAAATAATGTTTAAAATATGGTGCTTAGTTTGGTTCAACTCGATAAAATCAAATCTTTAATGTGCATGAGGAGTCCTATTTCTGCAATTACTGTTTTGTTGTGTGTTTTAGGAGAAAGGGATGTTCTAGAATACGAAATAGAAACGGAGAACGACGTATGAAAAGTAATAAAATTAAATCGTGTAGCAGAAAATATAAAAATATTTCAATTTATCAAAATTCCTTTGTTGCATAGCTCGTGTACAATGTTAAAAGCCAAATAACTATTTCGTTTGGCAGCCAGTGTTTTAATTAAATCAAAACCATGGACACCGACAAATAATTACAGTGGAGTTCTGAACTTCAGATGCGCCCGACTCGATTCAAATATGCAATTTTCAGATAAATTGATATATAAAGTAAACAATTTTCTAACTGCGTAGTAATTGTCACTAGTTTATCGCTGTAGAAAAATGTTCGTTTTGGCATACCCGACTTGAGCACCCGTGCCCAATATTCTGGCAAAGCTTATACTTAATATATAATTTAATATTTTTTGGTATTATGGTTTAAGTAATATAAAATTATTAACAATTTGTTGTATCATTGTTTACCGTAGCGGACACAGATTCAGAGGTAATTTGTTATGAATTACAAGTTGTAAAAGGTTTGTAGCAGTGGAAAGTGTTGTTTTGGAAGATGAATAATGTTTGATGTTTTATAGTTGGTTCACTTGACAACGCCGAGTTAATTTTTTTCAATTAAGGTTTCATGCATATATATTGACTGATTTTTAAGTATAGAAATTGGTTTTGATGCTGGTTTAGCATTCTTTATTGGATGCTTTCATTGCATATAAAGATAATCTTTATATTATTGCAGAAAAATGTTTTTAAAACTCTCTGTCAACGCCGCCACTAAGAGGGGGCAGTGGCTATTCGTCCAACGAACATCTTCATCCCCAGGCAGAAAGCATTTATTGACTGTGTTAAACAACTTCTGTTAATGGAAAAAATTTTGTTCCTGGTATATATCTCTGTGCCTTCTCTGCTAACCATTCCTGTTTTACAAATCTATACCAGACCTGCATCCAACGGGGAGCAGTGAAGGCTCAGGCCCACCCTGGAAAAATTTTGGCCGCCCTGGATAATTTTCAATCTTGCATGGAAGTCAACAAAACCCTTGTATACACCTCCTGAAAATTTTTAGCCTTTCCTAGCAAGGTGAGCTAGCTACGGGCCTGATGTTTACTCTGTAATTTTAGTAAAATCTCGAAACCTTAAATGACACACATATCTTATATACACAACTATATCTATATAAATATTCAAAAGGCGTCTTAAGGAAAACATCATTAACATAAGAAAAAATTCTAAAACCCGTTAGCAACTGACGAAGACGACCAAAACTAGAGGGCGTTAAAGCTGGATCGGGTATAAATTATGCGCCTTTACCCACCTAGTATTTGGGTGACAATTGACAGACGAGGTTTAACTGAATTCGCCCTGCGTTGCATTATTTCATTTTTATAGAATAATGGTTTGTTGGAATTTGTTTCATTCAATAATCACGTGTTTTTCATTTACAATTCCGTTTCCATCTACAACGATACCTAACAGAAAATGCAATTCTCTGTAACGGAATTTGTTGTTTTCGATTTATTGCTTTAAAGAAAATTGACTTAAAATTTATTTTAAATTTCTAACTGGCACAATTTTAATCAGCAGGAATGGTTTTTATCTTTTGAACGCGAAAACGGGAATTGAAATTTTTTATATAATTAATTTTTCATTATATAGAAATTTAAACCACGTTTTGAAAAGTCAGTTTTCAAGTTGAAAACTTTGGCAGTGAAACTGCAGTTTCTGCCACTCTGCATGTAAATTGTTGTGGCCCCTGCTTTGTTCAAATATATTTGGTCTCTGTCTTTCTTGTATATACTTTAAAAAGTTGTTTATAACATTAATAGTCAGTTGAGTTGAAATGATACGCGAGACGTCCATACAACTGCTGTTTATATTGATATTGCTAGTTCGTAATGTTGCACGGTTGCAAAGGTATGTTCATAGCTGCATTCAACTTAATTTCAATTTTCAACTACTGTAGTACTGAATAATAAAGGGATGAAGTGTGGATCCGTATTTCACGTCTTAATGAATAAGTGTCTGTAATACTCTGTATCCCTAATTCAATTAGAGTCAGAGAACGAACAGAGTGTAACATTGTTAATTATATAATGTCCATTAATGTCAATTATACACCCTAATTAGAGTATATATATATATATATATATATATATATATATATATATATATATATATATATATATATATAAATGATTCCTGGACCACGCAAAGTTAGTAGAAGCTTTAAAATAACTAGCAGCAACCCATCTTATTCGGGCTGCTGTTGTATAAGGCTCATCAATAATCTCACTACTGTTACGTTTACTTGTACTCAAACCGCTGAGGATGTTTAAGTTTTGTATATAATATATTGTGAGAAGTTCGTGATTTTAACTAAGCCCGGTATCCTGTATCACGCCTTTTATGCAGTTCTTTCGCGATGTACGCTATTCGCTCTAATTTAGTAACGCGGCCGGTAACTGTTTATTAACCCTCCCAAATCCTTTATAACACCGATTAATACAAGCAAATTACAGGTTATGCAATTTCACTTGTAGTCTGATCCGAAATCTTTAAGTCTATGCCTGAATCCCTTTAGTTCAGCCACTGGCTTCACCGATACCAATACTTTCACTATTTCCCAGAGTCCGTGCAATCCTAACCCCGTTAGAATTACACTCTATTTTTAACCGTGCACTCTAACCCCGTTAGAGATACACCAAATTTTCCGACCAATCTAACCCGGTTAGATTTGGCCAATCCGTTGTAGAATAGTAAACCTAACCCCGTTAGATTTACTAGACTACGTTATCCCATGTTCTCCTTTAATTCCCAAGTTCCCAATTAACACTTGACATTAGTACTTAACACTGGGTAACCAAAGTGCCCTGTGCTATTCCGATAATAACCGTACACCGTGGTTTCCTTCACATTCTTAAGCCACCGTGACAATTCCTAAGTTCAATGCAATCAAGCCTTACTTACCCAATGCAAGTCGCTACTCCGTCAAACTGTGAACACAAGAAAATATAAAAAACTATAAGCTCCAGGAATACCAAGAATTCACCGACACGTACCAGCTAAAAACTAATAATGATTCCGGTCCCGGCTTTTCCCTGTGCGTCTCGACCTAATTTGCATACAGAACGACACCCACAATTGGGTGTCAGCCGATGCTACTTTAGGTCCAGACCTACCCATCTTGTACACAAATCCTACCACATCAACAACAACAATAATATTACAACAACAACAACAACAACACCAACAACAACATAATAAGGACCATGTTGATGCTGACATAGCCTAGCTATGTCCTTTCACGCAAAGTTGGCCAAAACAATATGAAATATTACTCAATGGCCACGCAGGGCCCAGATAAGTTTATATTGCGGACGCAGCCGCCATAGCATCGGTTCTTACAATTTTATGCCTTGTAGCAACGCCTAAGCCTAACTTAAGTTCTAAGAGTGACTAGGTGGAGCCCGGGACTCCCTTAAGGTGTAGTTTTGATTTAGGGTTTTAGTTTGCGTTTTAGTTTTTATATTGAAATATATTTAAGAGTGGCAGAGCTGCCTACAAGTATAACTTGGAACTAGACTTAGGTGCTTTTAACCTTTACCTAAGAGCATCATATGAACATAATGACTCGTGGTTATAGATTTTAGGTGGTCCCCACTTAGCCAATTATTTTTGATGAAACTAAGGAATTCTGCGCATACAGATTCGGTACTGAAACGAAATGAAATTTATAACAAGATAAAAGACGGCTCAACTCCTAATTATGCTTAACTTTAACCTTAGGCTTAAGGTTGACAAATGACCTAGCCATGTCTATACAGCAGATTAAACTTGAAATGTGGTAAAAAGTTTACGAGAGGCCAAAAGACAAACTAAAAATTTTGTATTCCAAATTTTCTTTCAGCGTTTGAAGAATTCTAAAGTTTTTATGCCAATTTTTGTGAATTTTTCTCGACGTAACCTTATTTTAGTGATTCTATGGATTATACTAATATAAAAATTTTGTTGCGAAATATAACAGTGAAATTTTTGAAAAATTTCACTGGAAAAAATGCTTTTGAAAATTTTTTACTAGCTAAAGTAAATACGTATGTTTTGCACCAACGCTAAAAACTCTAATAAAATTGATATGTTTGTAAGGTTTATAGAATGACAAATTTATATAAACAATCTTTAATTATCGCTTGTTAGCAACGGTGGAATCATTTTTTGTCTTTTGATACCATGTGTCCTTAATGCCCAATATAAATAGTCTGTTTTGTTTTAAGTAACACAATTGATTGCACTGGAATGACAGACTCAGATATTGCTTCGATCGAAAATGACGGTAAGATTGTGATGTTGAATCTAGATGTCTCATGTCTACATTCATAGGTTTTTAGTACGTTTTGAACATACAACAGATTTATACTACGCCAATAAAGACAATAAACGTTCATCAAAATGAGGTATAATTTTAATGTAAACAGCTTAAGTCAACTCAACACTCACATTTTATGTTTGAGAGCACTGACTTTTACATATAAAAGTTAAAAATTTGGTTTGGAACGATTTTACAAGCAAATACTTGTTATAGGAAAACAATGTAGTACTGGTACAGATACGAGATCTGCAAGGTAATAACTTGTTTTATAGCTATACGTTTATTTGTAGTGTTCTATGTATTCATTCTACGAATAATAATCAAGCCAAACTAATGTTTTTTAAATTTTGGTTAGAAATCAGATCTTAAATCATCATGGAGTAATCCAGTAAGAATTTGGTTCAACATTTGGTTCCTTTCGTTAGCTTCAGCAACTTTAGGGGTGAAACAAAGCAAATCATTTGAATATCCGAATATCTGGTATACATAGTTCTTTTGGATACATATCTGGATATTTTTCATATCCGGATATCTGGTGCCAATCTATAGTAATGGTATATAAACATTGGAAACTTTTGAAGATAATTAGGACGCCAATACTTACTGCAACTGAATTGGAAAACCTTTATAGTAGTATGCACCTGCTTTTGAATAAAATTTTTTGAGTCAATACGTACTATTACATATATGTTCCTTAATTACGAGTGTTGTCCCCTGAAATATGGCACGAGTCCCTTAATTTCCAAAATTGCACAGATTCGAAAGATAGCAATTTCGCTGGCCATGAAACTCCGGAATGTAATTTTTGTGAATTTTTCTCGACGTAACCTTATTTTAGTGATTCTATGGATTATACTAATATAAAAATTTTGTTGCGAAATATAACAGTGAAATTTTTGAAAAATTTCACTGGAAAAAATGCTTTTGAAAATTTTTTACTAGCTAAAGTAAATACGTATGTTTTGCACCAACGCCAAAAAATCTAATAAAATTGATATGTTTGTAAGGTTTATAGAATGACAAATTTATATAAACAATCTTTAATTATCGCTTGTTAGCAACGGTGGAATCATTTTTGTCTTTTAATACCATGTGTCCTTAATGCCCGATATAAATAGTCTGCTTTGTTTTAAGTAACACAATTGATTGCACTGGAATGACAGACTCAGATATTGCTTCGGCCGAAAGTGCCGGTAAGATTGTGATGTTGAATCTAGACGTCTCATGTTTACATTCACAGGTTTATTGTCTGATTTGAACATACAATAGATATAACATTAAAGACATTAAATGTTCAACCAAGCGAGGTATCAAATTAATGTAAAAAACCTAAGTCAACTTAGCACGCATATTTTACGTTAAAGAGTGGTGACTTTTAGATATAATCTGTGTTAACAATTAAGTTTGGAACGATTTTGAAGATAATACATGTTGTAGGAAAACAATGTGCTACTGGTACAGACACGAGATCTGGAAGGTAATCTTTTGCTTTATAGTTATACGTTTAATAATAGTCTCCCAAAGCCATCAATCGGTCAGGTCCCATAGAATGTGACGAATAATCATTTCCGAAAATGAAAAAATTCACATTTTTGCATCTGCAAAACGAACCCAAACTCAGACAAAGATTGGAATTTGTAACAAAATTTAAACTAAACTTTCCCTTCAAGTTATTTTGAACAAATTGGTACATATGCGCGGTATTTGATTAATCAGCAATGTCGAGTTTTTATTTTTCGAGTAGTTTATTGGCAAAAAACTGACGTACTATAAAATCAACTAGTAATCTTAGGTTTAAGACGATTACGATAACAAAAGCAGTTGGGGAATGATTGCTGCATTCCCGAGATCTGAATATCTACGTTGACAATGTTTTTACGGTTATCATTAACACAACAAAAAGTTTCAGAGAGTTGGTAGCTGGTTTACAATACTTCGGGACAGGATTTATTATGTTTTGATCCGTCTAAAACTATATCACATCTTTAAGTTCTGTACCTAAATTTGAAGCATTTAACCTGTAAGTGTTGTTTTATATTATTACTAGCAATTTTAATGCGTTTTAAAAGGAAAGCTTTTAGCTCGATCGCTTCAAGTCGAACTACATTTCCACCAACCTCTTCTGCAGCTGGAACGACTTCTAGTACACCTGCCACAACCGTAGCCACCTCCAGTCATGCAACTCCTCCACCAACCTCTTCTGCAGCTGGAACGACTTCTAGTACACCTGCCAGAACCGTAGTCACCTCCAGTCATGCAACTCCAGGAAGCATATCCACTTCGTTTCCCGCTGTTTCGGATATACCTTCGACTTCTAGTTTGAAGACGTCTCCAACATCAACGAGCGCCCAGTCGGGACCATCATATAGTTCGAGTAACACTTTCCCTGCAACCTACAGCTCCGGCGCCACCACAGGCCTTGGTACTACGCCATTGACTGTAATTCCGCCTTCATCCAGTCTGAGTACACCTGCATCTTCTATAAATCCTACAAGTTCTCAAAGTACTATCGGAACCTACCCTTTCTACAGTAGTTCTTTAAGTATGACGCCATCATCTGTTTCGAGTACTACACCATCTCAAACTTACAGTTCTAGCGCGGCCACCACAAATCCTGGAACCACGCCAAGTAACCTAATTACAGGGGAATCAACACTCTCAAAAACTACGGTTGGGGCACCAACATCTACGGCAGTTCCAGCTACTATAACAAAGTCTTCTGGTTCAACTGGCACCACAAAGGCTGTAAATCCTTCTACTAAGCCAGGATCCATCACCTCAGTTAGTATCGCAATCACTCACATAGGCACTAACCAAACTACTACAAGTAAGCCAAATCCAAATTTAATCTTAACCTCAAATTCAGTAAGTAGCTCTCAAGCAGCGGGATGGACATACGCATCTACCCTCAATCCGCCAAGTAGGACATCTTCCTCACCTGTGAGTGCTCCACCTTCTGGATTGTCAACAGCAGATAACAGCTATTCTTTCACTCAAATTACTAATAACCCAACTACTACAAGAAAGGCAAGTCAAACCTCAAGTTCACCAACAAACCCGACAAGCAGATCTCAAACAACCGTCGGGAAGACTCTTGCTACTGTCACCGCATCAAGCACGATATCAACTGTATCTTCAATCAGTACGCCACCTCAAAGTTCAGGTTCCAGCTCGTCCGCAATTCCAAGTACGACATCAACAGATAAAGCTTCACCTCAAAGCACAAACGTACTCACCAGTTCAAAAGCCAACTCATCACCAGATATTAATGATACAACAACCAGGTTTGGTACAACATCCAGCTTCGACACTACACATAATCATTCCGCTACATCATCATCATTACCACCATCACCAAGCTCCAGTATACTGACACCAGCTGAAACCAGTACAAGCACCCACTCAACACCGAGCACAACTTTCTCAAGTTTTACTCAGTCAAATTCATTTTCTAGTTCATCGATGCCTTCTGACGGTCCTAATTTAAGCTTAACCACAACTCTTCCATACTGGACGGGTAAATCTTCTACTTATGTCAGCTATACAGAACGCTACAGTACATCAATAGGTTCCTCAAATATGCCGTCATTTAATCTAACCAATCAAACATCAATTATTCATTCGACGCCGCCATCCAGTTATTCGTACACATCTTCGACGCTTAAGAAACAGTCTACTACTTCTACTAAAAATCTAGCAGCAACTAATGCAGCAACTAGCGCGCAAGCTGACGGCAGCAGCGCTGGAGTTCCAACCGCATCGACCCAGCTTCAGTCTACTGATGTTTCTAGCCTTACCGATCATGGTGGTATAGCAACGACTAGTACCACCTCGGTCACTTGGGTAACTCGTAGCCGAACAGCATTTGTTATGCAAAACACTGAAAGCACTGGTAAGGGTGAAGCTTTACATATTGATGACGTCTAGTGCCGTCGGTGGTCGGATGATGCCAGTGCTGTATTGTCCGTCACGGCTCATGTAAACGTCGGAGCGGATCGTTTTTCTGCGGAACTGCAAGAGAAAGCTTTAGACAAATTTTAACTTACGTTCTTAAGCTTATCTTTAAAAATATGCTTATACTACTGTTACGGATCAGCTCTCTACAGTGACCTTTGTCACTGTGAATATTATCGTGGTATGGTGCAGGGCGGCATCATAAATTTGCGGCAAATATGTTTTGACGGGGAGTATAAACGCAGTCGGAGCATATTAAGAGTTGAGGAGTGTACTGTTAATCTAATGGTTAGTCGCTAGCGGACATTAACCTGTCATCGTTAGAGGCTAATAAAACTGTTTTGTTGCGCATTATATCTGGTTTTGAGGCAAGTGGAAATTAATTACTGTCACCTCTATGTTACTTCTTAGTTTCTAACACGATCGTACAGCAACATTTGTCAAGAGTTAGCAAATAAAATCTTAATAAATTCTGCGTCAGTAACACAAAACTACTTTGCGGCACAACAATATGCCATCCTGAAACACTTACCATCGGAAAAAAGAGAAATTATTGGAATGATATCTGCTGAATAAAAATATTTTCATCTCGGATGTTCTCTCTCATAGTTATTGTTTCATTCCAAGTAAGAGCGATGTTTAAGAAAGATTACGTCACTGCGAGCAGTTTCACATTCTATGATATTTCAATAAATACATACAACTGTATAAATGGATCTACAATTAAAGTTTTACCTAAAACGGCAGTTTCTGGGCCTGTTTTCAGAAAGCACCAGTGCTCGTACAACAACTTCTTTGACACTGTCAACAACATCTGTCCGCAAACTCGGTGTTTGTTGCACATGCACAATGCCTGCAAAGAACTTCAAAAATCAAACCTGTAATTCAATACGCAACAAAAGAAGCTTAGAAATCGTAACAGCAATTGAAAGAGATCGAATAAAACGAAATCCGTCTTCATCTGATATAACCAATGAAGGAACAGCAACACATGCTCCACGCTTTGATCATATAGAAGAGTTGCTGGACTTTGTTGACTATCGGCGTAAAATGCTTCCTAAACAAAAATCAAGTTCAGGTATGATAAATTTAAGATTTGCGTTGGAAGTTATTTACCTGTGGACGTATTTTAGACAATAAAATAGGCGAAAACACGTTTGTTAGTCTCGTAAAACGTGATTCAGTTTAGGTCATGTCTCTGCTTTAGCACCTTCTTATAGCCGTGCAAGGGCTCAAACAGAAACATATCCGCAACACGCGGTTCAGTGGTAGATTCAAAAATTGTGACTACGGGGCTGCGCAATGTACGTATAATACTGAAAAATAGCACGCGCAATAAGTGATCGTGAAGCTAAACGTAATTTTAGTGCTACGTGTTGTGGACCATGGATTGGATGTGCCTGTCACATCCGCCAGTGATTTGATAATATTTTAGTCTTATATTTTTACTTTTAGTTCCAGTTGATGTGGAAATGACGATGTACTTGGAGAAATTAACAGAAATCACAGATGAAGTGAGTTGTGTTCTAATGAAACATGACAGCCAACAAAACAGCGAGAACGCAAAAAAACTTTCTTTAAAGTATGATATTAAGTTTAAAGTAATTTTTACATTTTTATTCTTTCTTCAAAAATTGTTAAGCTGAAATACGCTAAGTTATGTCAACTATGTACAAAAAACAGTTCTCTTGTACGTTTTGCCTAACTTTTAACGCTTAAACTTATTCTTATAATTAAATGCTTTAATAGAAAGGTAACTTATTTCCTAAGCCTAAACGTAAAATTAAGCGTAAATGCGAGGGAAATTGTGCAAGCGCCTAACTGGTAACGCTGGTATTAAGATAAAGGTTAATGCTAAGTACGTAAGAATTAACTTATAAACAACATGCCACATCATTTATGGTACAGAGCATAGTGTGAGTTCACCGGTGCGCATGTGCAAGGGCTGGTTTTGTGAAGAAATTCAGCGGGATAGACCCGCGAGTAAAGATTTGTGTAACTCGGAATACACCCGCGAGTAAAGATTTGTGTAACTCGGAATACACCCGCGAGTAAAGATTTGTGTAACACGGGATACACCCGCGAGTAAAGATTTGTGTAACACGGGATACACCCGCGAGTAAAGATTTGTGTAACACGGGATACACCCGCGAGTAAAGATTTGTGTAACACGGGATACACCCGCGAGTAAAGATTTGTGTAACACGGGATACACCCGCGAGTAAAGATTTGTGTAACACGGGATACACCCGCGAGTAAAGATTTGTGTAAAACGGGATACACCCGTGAGTAAAGATTTGTGTAACACGGGATACACCCGCGAGTAAAGATTTGTGTAACACGGGATACACACGCGAATAAAGATTTGTGTAACACGGGATACACCCGTGAGTAAAGATTTGAGTAACACTGTATACTCACGCGAGAAAAGATTGCTGTAACACGTGTTACACCCGAGATTACAGATCTTTGTAACTCGGGATACACCCGCGAGTAAAGATTTGTGTAACACGGGATACACCCGCGAGTAAAGATTTGTGTAACACGGGATACACCCGCGAGTAAAGGTTTGTGTAACACGGGATACACCCGCGAGTAAAGATTTGTGTAACACGGGATACACCCGCGAGTAAAGATTTGTGTAACACGGGATACACCCGCGAGTAAAGATTTGTGTAACACGGGATACACACGCGAGTAAAGATTTGTGTAACACGGGATACACCCGCGAGTAAAGATTTGTGTAACGCGGGATACACCCGCGAGTAAAGATTTGTGTAACACGGGATACACCCGCGAGTAAAGATTTGTGTAACGCGGGATACACCCGCGAGTAAAGATTTGTGTAACACGGGATACACCCGTGAGTAAAGATTTGTGTAACACGGGATACACACGCGAGTAAAGATTTGTGTAACACGGGATACACCCGTGAGTAAAGATTTGTGTAACACGGGATACACCCGCGAGTAAAGATTTGTGTAACACGGGATACACCCGCGAGTAAAGATTTGTGTAACACGGGATACACCCGCGAGTAAAGGTTTGTGTAACACGGGATACACCCGCGAGTAAAGATTTGTGTAACACGGGATACACCCGCGAGTAAAGATTTGTGTAACACGGGATACACACGCGAGTAAAGATTTGTGTAACACGGGATACACCCGCGAGTAAAGATTTGTGTAACACGGGATACACCCGTGAGTAAAGATTTGTGTAACACGGGATACACCCGCGAGTAAAGATTTGTGTAACGCGGGATACACCCGCGAGTAAAGATTTGTGTAACACGGGATACACCCGTGAGTAAAGATTTGTGTAACACGGGATACACCCGCGAGTAAAGATTTGTGTAACGCGGGATACACCCGCGAGTAAAGATTTGTGTAACACGGGATACACCCGCGAGTAAAGATTTGTGTAACGCGGGATACACCCGCGAGTAAAGATTTGTGTAACACGGGATACACCCGTGAGTAAAGATTTGTGTAACACGGGATACACACGCGAGTAAAGATTTGTGTAACACGGGATACACCCGTGAGTAAAGATTTGTGTAACACGGGATACACCCGCGAGTAAAGATTTGTGTAACACGGGATACACCCGCGAGTAAAGATTTGTGTAACACGGGATACACCCGCGAGTAAAGGTTTGTGTAACACGGGATACACCCGCGAGTAAAGATTTGTGTAACACGGGATACACCCGCGAGTAAAGATTTGTGTAACACGGGATACACCCGCGAGTAAAGATTTGTGTAACACGGGATACACACGCGAGTAAAGATTTGTGTAACACGGGATACACCCGCGAGTAAAGATTTGTGTAACACGGGATACACCCGTGAGTAAAGATTTGTGTAACACGGGATACACCCGCGAGTAAAGATTTGTGTAACTCGGGATACACCCGCGAGTAAAGATTTGTGTAACACGGGATACACCCGTGAGTAAAGATTTGTGTAACACGGGATACACCCGCGAGTAAAGATTTGTGTAACGCGGGATACACCCGCGAGTAAAGATTTGTGTAACACGGGATACACCCGTGAGTAAAGATTTGTGTAACACGGGATACACACGCGAGTAAAGATTTGTGTAACACGGGATTCACCCGTGAGTAAAGATTTGTGTAACACGGGATACATCCGCGAGTAAAGATCACGTGTGAATTTATGATAAACGAAACAAAACCATGCCGTTAAAATAATCAGGTGTTTTTAAATTTTAGGGTTTTTCGGGCATTATTACAATGACAATGTCTTGGTATGATTTGCGGCTCCGTAATCAGAGACCAGTATATTTGTTGTCCGTCAAACAAGGTTTGTATTATACTGAAAATGTTTTATAGTAAGATCCAGGTATGTCATCTGTTAAGAATTCTCTCATATAAAGATTAGGGGCGGAATATTTTTGTGTAGGACTGGAATAGAATAAGCATAAGCGTTAGACTAACTTTTTTGCTTGGTTTAGGCTTAGGCTTAGGCTTAGGCTTAGAAGTAAACTCATTTTTACGATTAGGCTCAGGCTTGGGAATAAGCTTGTAATACTGTTGCGCACCTGTTCGTTACACATTGGCCAGAATTCTCAACTTCACCTAACTAAACCGTGCGAAAAAATTTCGTAAGCATCCCAAAGCCCAAGCTGATGCATTCGTCAACATGCCGTTGTCGCCAGATTGTCATTAGCTATGTGGTCTGTGTACATTTTGCACTGATTTGACCATGACATATAGAGTAGTAACCTATTGGCGTAAACTTACTACATTTGCTTGGTTATTGGTTCGTGGCTTGCCGATATCCAGTCTCGATCTTCGTTGCGTGGCTCGCCAGTAAGCAGGCAAACGTGATACGAGTTTCCGGTTATCTATCTCTGTTTTTTCTGCGATATCCTACTGTTATACTTTGGGCCCGTTTTACCTTTTGTTTTTATCAGCTCCAAGTATTTGAGTGCGTCGATTTATGCCAGATGTTTTGCATAAGATTTACTCGCTGCCGGGGTATGCCCTTCGGGAAAGCTTTTCTGCTTTCGATGCTGAGGAGGTGGTAGTTAGTGTAAGCAGGTTTTTTTCGTTTTCCTCCATATATTGCCCGGAGATCGACCCAGACTCGATTTAGGTAGACTGCTGTACATAGCGTAGTCGGTGCGTGATAATCGTCGATTAAGTCTAGGCGACCTTGCTATGCTTGTCTACCTCGTAAGCATGCAGGAAACGTAAATTGCTACGTATGACAGGGGAGAGGTGTCGGTGATCTCTTTGGGATGACCTGTTTCAAAATACGCGATTACCGTTTGCCATCGAAATTTCTATTTAACCGTAAGTGCTAAGGGTGCAACGACCAGGGTCCATTAATACAGTCGGGTTAAACTTTCAGCCTTACACCACGTTTCCAAAAACAGGCCAGCCCGCCGTCCCTCAGTTTTCCCTGCGCAGCGATCTTGTTCAGCTCCTCTCGATGAGAATGGTGGACACTCTATAACTTGCATAATACAGCGAATTAAAAAACATGCAAATATGAGAAGTACACTGACGCTTGAAAATGAGTTTAGCTTAACGTAGACAATTACACAGAGGCAGATCATCCTTGTAAAATAAATTTTATAAAATTGTCACACTAATATGTATATATTGGAAATTTTCAATCCCACTTCTTGCCAGTTTTAAATTGCTTTCTAACCTATCCCACCCGGCGCCTCATTGATGCCCCTTTATCATAAACACATCCCTGAATATAGTAGCCCAGCGGTCAGTCTGTTTACTGCAATGGTTTGTAAAAACTACACCGATATTCTATAACATGGATTGAGGTTCAAAATTTAATTCTGTCGAGCAGATAATAATCTGTTTTCTTAGATGGCAATATTATTTTTTAATTTGTGTTTTTCAGACATGAAACGTTTCTGGATGCCACCAATCATTCTGAAGAACGCAAAAGCGTCGATTGTCGATTATCTCACTGAAAACAGCAATATCAAATTGTTCAGCGACGGGCGGATTTTGTTCACTGCGAGGTACAGTTGATCATTAAAAGTTTCATGTTTACCGCGTTGTTTCAACCCTTTGTTAGATGTTATGCAAAAGAAAATATTAACCTGTTATGAAGCGTCATTTTTCGAATTGGCCCCTGTTGGAAATTTACAATTGATGTGCTCAAACATAAGAGGGTTTTTCATAAAATAGTTTCGTTCAAAACGTGCCACCCAATCACCGCGGTGGCTTCGCTAGTCTTTCACACAGCGTAAAAACAATTCAATTCGACCAAGAGGTAAGTTTTTATTTAAGGTAATAACGCAATTATTAACAATTATCACTTGATTGGATAAAGACTCGTTATTGTCAAAAACACTAATGCGGGTACGCCACATTTGGTAACGTTTAGAACAAATGCGAGACCTAATTGATAGATGATTTTTAGTTAATATTCCCAATTGGCAGGAGTCACGATCTGCAGTAAAGGACGCGAACCATTATTACACCACGCGGCCGATGTAATATGCCTCGATCTTACGCTATATGTGCACGTGTATGTATGTTTTGCATTACACAAACTGTGCACTTACATATGCCACACCACGTATACCGACATTCCCCCTTTTTCGGGCGGTCGTCAAGGACCACAAATTTCCGAAGGACTCCAAGAGTATTAGCTTAAGCTTTAGACTACTTTTTAGCTTATGCGTAGATGATTATTGATAGGCTTGTTTTACGCCGCCGAAGATTAAGATTACTTAGTTTTAGGCGTTGGCTTAGGAACACACTTATACTACTGCTAAATGAAAATCCATTCTGTCTTTCTGTTTAGAATTGCAGTTGATGCAACATGTCGGATGCAATTCGAAATGTATCCATTTGATCGTCAAACTTGTGGAATTGATGTGACCACATGTAAGTGATCCAGTAACGGTTGATCAACAAAGCATATGCTAAGAGATGTAGGCTACTGAAGGCAAATTTTGTGCAAAACAGGGCGGGGGCGTACGCCCCCCCCCGTTACAAATTTTTAGTGTTGAAATGGTATGGTCCCTATCTTATCATTTTCCTCCAAAAAAATTTTACACAATTTATCCCGCGGAATTCTTTTGTGATAAAATGGTAAGGTTCCAACCTTGTAATTTTTCGCTCTTAGAAATTTTTTTCGTGAGAAAATGATAAGGTCGCCGCCTTACAATTTTCGCGTTTCATTAGATTGACAGTCCGCCCCCCGTCAAAAATTTTTGGATCCGCCTCTGTTGACAAAACACATAAGATTTTTAGCTACAGTGTATTGGTTACTGAAACTATGGTTGCGTGCCTGACGGAGCAGGCGGGATTTTCGTTACTTCTTTGAAATTATTTTCTTAAACATCTCTAAAGTTAAGATGCATCTGCGGTGACTACTTTGGTCTCACATTGCCCAAACTTTATACGAGCAAATAATATTCAGCATGCAATTGTTTCGTTTTAAATTTATAAAAACAATTTTAGTTTCAAATTTCTGAAAAGTCATCATGCGGGCTTAGGTTAATAATACTTTTTAGTAAAACTTATTAATCGCAAAAAGCTGTTACGATAAATTGGGCTGGAAAGAATATTATATTGCGAACTATATCTATATTAATTTTCCGAATATTTCAGTTTCGTATCCAGCCACGGAAGTTGATTTGCACTGGGCCAACGCATCCGTTGGAAGACAACCAAATCAAATTGCATCAAATTTAATCGATTCATCAGTTGATTTTGTTGCATTTGAATTGTCATCGGCGTATCGCAATAAGATTCCAGAAGGATATCTAATGATGGGTATGTATATATATTGCATTCTCGCTAGCATTTTAGACATAAGTGGGTGCTTTGAAAGCAACCAAAATTACTGGCAAAGATAGAATTTTAATTAATTTGTTATTGCTTTAAATTCCGGCTATTCGACAAATCAGCTTTTACTCGCTTGAATTCAAACAGTAGAAACCAATTAACCGGTTTTCATTTTAGCTGTTCACGTTCCATTATTGGAATTTCGATTCGAACTCAAGCGTCTCTTTACGTTTCATTTGTTATACATTTTAATTCCGACTTGTATTATTACACTAATGAGCTACCTTAGTCTATTTTTGCATCCGTCTGCAATCAAACAACGCACTGCAATGAATATGACTGCGTTACTGACGGTACAAACATTAATTAGAGGTAAGATTGGTAATTTTTGCAGTCAATGTTAAAGTAGTTACTTTAACCCATTTCCGGTATGAATTTATACAATTTCTACTTTAGCTCCCCGTTATCTGTTTCTGGTTTTATGGCATAAATCTTGTGTTTCTTCTTCTGCGGTCCGTGTAAATATTATTATTTTCTTGTAGACCTTAGCCTTTGTTGAATTGCTTATCGACAACATAAAACGCAACGCTTGACCCTGAAACTGCAACAAAACATTCTTGCTTAGTTTCTGATGCTTTTGTTCGCACATATACATACGGCTGTCTGTTAACTTCAATAAAGACTAGTCAAAGTAGTTGCAATATTTGCTGCTCAATATCTTAACGTGTGGTAAAGTGCATTTGCTTTTTGTCAGTGGCGGATCCAGGATCTCACAACGGGGTGGGCCAAAATTTCATAGGTAATAAACTTATTTGTGACCCACACACAAACCACGAACTGTTGCAATAAAATTAACTTCTTTTAACGTTCGTTACATTGAGATGAATCACAAATAAAACTAACGCATCGACGCAATTTACATCTAAACAACAGGGTGGCAACATAAGTTCAGATTTGGTTTCACACAGGCACAAATTTAAAGCCTCGGATTCAGAAGACAATTCAGTTTGGAAAAAGCAACATCCAGTCAGCTTCAGCAATGTCTGTTTCTGTTTTGGAATGAGTTCGAACTGCCTGCTAATTTCAGAACAGCGTAGAACAGCAATTGACTCTGTATATAATTTTTGTTGAGATGCTGTTGGGGGGGCACGGCCGGGGTGGCCCCCCCATGGATCCGCCATTGCCAATATTTAACCGGGATAATGTTCAAAATACGTATCGTGGGCGTTCCAGTTTTGCTAAAAACTATACATTACAATTTCAGTATGCACAGAACCATTACCGCCTGAGTCAACAATTAAAGCGATCGATATATGGCTACTAGCAGCAAACATCTTTGCTTTCGTAGCAATGGCTGAAAGCTGCATCGTCCACTATGTAAGCGGTCTTGAGAAACCGAAAAAGTCCAACATTCAATGGGCATCAATGTGGGCTGTTTCAAGGGTGAGTAATAATTTCAAATGTTGCTGATAATTTTATACTATAGGAGCGTTTATTTAAAAGCCAGGTTGTTGTATTCTTTCTCAAGCATAAGCTTTGGTTTATGCTCCGGTCATGGCTTAAGTTTTGAAATTGTTTTGCCTAAGTCTACGTCGAAGTCCAAAACTTTACCTAAGTCTACGTCGAAGTCCAAAACTTTGCCTAAGCGTTTACGTAAGGATGACCATTAACCCAATCATATTAAGTCTAAACTTTAAATGTGAGGACGTGTACAAGGCTCAACAACCGTAACATTTTATGTAGAATCTACGTTACCCAACAGTGTCCTAAAGCCTAGGAATAAATCTAAGCAGAATCCTAAGCGTATTAATCGTAAGCCTCAGCCAACGCCTAAACATAATAATAAGCGATGAATTATCGAGTCGATAAAATTTCGAATTACAAGTTGTCGGTCGACGAGCGAGTTTTTGGGCGACGAATTGTCGTTATGCCTGTGATGGTTCATAGCGATATTTCTTCTGAATAAGGCAATTTGGTTAACTTCGTAGTCTACTACTCATTGAGGTAACTTAAACATATACTCTGCGAATATTCCGCTGTTAACTTCGTAGTCTACTACTCATTGAGGTAACTTAAACATATACTCTGCGAATATTCCGCTGTTAAACCAAATGTGTGAAATACTGACTAAGTATGGGTTATTGTGAACGTGACTATACGACTTGTGAAACCAAACCGGAATACAAAACTGCAACTATGGGTGCGCGAGAGGTGTTCCTTTAAAGCTATTCATCGACCCTGGCTCTAAATTGTTTCAAATACATTCTCTGGTAACGTTTCCTTGTTGCGGAGTTGCTGACATGTTGGGCAAGCTAGAGATCATTGTAATGATTACGTACCTGACTTAAACAAGCTTATATAAATGTCGCAGTGATTATGTTCTGTTTTAGGGTCAGCAAACTCAAATCTCTCGCGAAAGTTCCACTATCGAATCTGTAGACAGCATGGCATCTGAAAGTATAATGATTGACAGAGTTTTTAGAGTTCTGATTGCAGTAGTGTATGTTGTGTTTGTATTTATATTTTTAACCTACTACGGAATCAAGTACCATCTTCACTAAGGTTTTTGAACGGTTCTGTAAAAATTTAATATTTTTACTTTTTCACACATCATACTCTGTATTTTCACTGTTATATGTTGTCGAAAAACTGAAAAAAGGTGAAATAAAGTAGAAAGCAAAATTAATCAGAACAGATGTTATAATTGACAATTTTGGTCAGAAGCAGATCCAGAGAGTAATGGAAATTTATGCCGCATTCCTTGCCGTTCTTAAAACTGCGTAGTGTAAATAGTTCATCTGAAGCTCACAATGTGCTTTTCAGCAAATGTTGCCAAATTCGCACATTGGCTCTATGTCTGTATGTTATTTCACCGTGTTGTCAGTTTTAAATTTTAAGGTTGGCGTATGCTAAAATATGCTAAAATGTGCAGTAAACGTCGTCATAACGTAAAACACCTTATACTTGATATTTCATTGATCGTTTAGGGAATAAAATCCGTATCTTTATTTTTGATATTTAATACCGCGCTGACCGACTGATATAATCCTTTGATCACCATTTTTTTACCGTTTTTTTAAAATAATTCAGTACTTGGCTACTTTTTGCCGAGCTGTGATGTATGACGTTATTAACTGTACGGGTTGCGCTATATTTTATTTTGCCGGACGCCGCCGCGCACCGCTATACGCTGCTAACAAAAATAAAGGCAAAATCTATTTAATGTTGTGCGACGATTTTTTAATAATCAAATTTTATCGTGGCGCGCAGCGGCGTCCATGGACGAGCAGCGGCGTCCAGAGACGTTATTAACTGTAAGGGTTGCGCTATATTTTATTTTGTTGGAAGCCGCCGCGCGCTGCCGGACTCCACTGCGCGCCGACGACACCGCGTTGCCGCCGGACACCGCCGCGCGCCGCTATACGCTGCTAACAAAAATAAAGGCAAAATCTATTTAATGTTGTGCGACGATTTTTTAATAATCAAATTTTATCGTGGCGCGCAGCGGCGTCCATGGACGAGCAGCGGCGTCCAGAGGCGAGCGTCGACGTCCAGACGCGCAAATAAAGGCAAAATCTATTTAATGTTATGCGACAATTTTTTAATAAGCAAATTTTATCGTGGCGCGCGGCGGCGTCCAGAAACGAGCAGCGGCGTCCAGAGGCGAGCAGCGGCGTCCAGAGGCGAGCAGCGGCGTCCAGAGGCGAGCGTCGACGTCCAGACGCGCGAGCGGCAGCGTCCAGAGGCGAGCGGCGGCCTCCGACGGCGTCCGACGGCGCGCGGCGTGTATTGCGCAAACTAAAAGTTAATTACTAAACAAGAGTAAAAACTCATGCTTGGAATAATAATTGCCATGCAAAATAGATAAGCTTCTATTCGTTTACGACGGCGTTATAGTTGTGCGATGGCGTTCGGCGGACATCTGGCGATACCAGACGACATTAATATAGTCAAAAAGTATAGCGCCACCGTTATTGTCTAAAAGTCGTCATGGGATTCTGATTACTTAATATTTGCAAGCTGTAGATAAAAAGGACTAACATTAAAGTTACTTTTAATGGAATACCACTGGTCTAAATGCATTTCTAAGCCTAAACCACATTTTAAAAAGCCTGATAGCAAGTCAAGGTTTTAACAATATAATTAATCTCTAAATTAAGCCTGTAGTATTGCAGTCCAGCATAAAAACGGTACGCCCCTGAAAGTAATGGGCCGAAAAATTAATAAAATTTTACCAACATCTGTATATTATTCTCCGGCACACGTACTCTAACTATCATGACATATTAACCAATTAAATTACTATCCAGTGTTTGCCGGGTTCATCCATTTTAACATGAAATAGTCCTTTGGTTCGGTCTGGTACATTTGTCAACAACGACGTGTTCGCTTGACAAATGGGAAAGTTTTTGTCCCGTTTTTTTGAATGGTAACAAATGCTTGGTTGTGTTCATAAAGTCTCCCTGTCTGTCCAGTTGGGTAAAAGCTAATTTATAGCATGAATGAATGCTTGTTTTTTTATGTTTCTCGCGGATATTTGAGCTTTGTGACAATTTATCTTTATTGCGAACTCTGTTCGGGTTTAAAGAAAAATGTCTACATTGTATAGAATTTACCGAATCATACGGTGCTATCAATCAGTAGTTTCAGACGTCGACAGAGGTGATGGATAAAGGTAATAAGGGGGGCGGGATTTCATCATGGCCGCGGTTAGAACGTTCCAGCTTGTTTATACGATTGCGCTTTTTTTCATATACATGGGGACGCAACATAGAAAGTCTGAGCAAATCTCGCGAGCGAAGCGAACTAGAAGCCACACGTGAGAAAATAACGTAATACTTAACGTGAATATTACGATTTATTTATACATCTTTTGCCGAAAATATTTGACTCACAGCTGCCGAATTCACTTCTAGAATGTGCCATATACATTTGAAATGACTATACTGTGGTTTCATTTTGTGATGGTCTCTGAACCTTTGATGAATTAATTCAAATTTACCATTCTCTGAATGGAGGGATGTCTCATTAAGGTTATAATTAGTTTGCCGCTTGAAGCGTCGTAAATTATTGTCATTTTATCATAGAAATAGCGGAAAGGTACATAATTTGGAAATTACAGTTCAAAAAATTGTCGTCTACTCGGACAAGTCAGGGCGTGCCTCCATCGCTCCCTCACATTATGATCGCCGTTTATTGCGGCAATCAAAAACATTTGTACTCTAAAATGTCACAAAATGTTAGACCGCCCGCGGACTCAAGCGTCAATTTCCTATTCCGAATGATGACGATGAACGCCTTTCAGCCCTAAGGCAGGGGGTTCGAACACTAACATGGTTTCAAGAGAAATGGAAAATATTCCTGTGAGCAAGGACTAAAGTTGTCAAAAGGCTTTGCGCCATCTGTTTCAAAGATACAGCATTGTCAGTTGCACGAACTACCACAATTTACAAATCTTCTGCTTAATTTAAAGAAATTTTGAATTGGTTTCAGTCGCTGATTTAAAACTTTATCTAACAATGCTTTTTAAACTGTCATAGCTGAAAACTAGCTTTCGAACCTATTTTTTGCCCATTTATATGAACAGCAACAGCGAAAAATGACCTATAAAGTTTCTAAACTTTTTGACAAAAGAAACTATCATCGAATGATTTTATCTAGCTATAGCCAATTTTGTTCAAGATGGGCGTGTTTGTGACAATTTCTACATTATACCATGGTGGGTGTATTACTTTGAGCGTTTGCGTGACGTTCTATATTTTGACCGTTTTGATTATAGTTTTGCGGCCCATGTATCGAACACGGCCGGAGCAGTAGTATAAGCATATTCCTAAGCCTAAGCCTAAGCCTAAACCTAAGCGTATAGATTAGCCTTAAGCCTAAGCGTAAGCCTAAGGCTAAGCCTAAGCAAAAAGTTAGTCTAAAGCTTAACCTGACTCTATTATAGCCCATCCGGTAAACTATCCGGCCCTGTTCAATACATAAGCCAGTTTTGCTATATTACACTTGAATATCAATTGGCGCACGAGGACGCACTGTCCGAGTCGCATGCGAGTTAACTGCTGCGCGACCGAATACTTATTATGCATATTCAGATTGATCCTTTAAATCCTGAAGTCCACAGAAATCGCTCGCTCGGGACGTTCGTCCGCAAAAAACTTTTAAATGAACATATATCTTCCCAAAACGAAATTTCAACGTCGCTCTGTTTTGAAAATATACTGATATAACTAGAGAGTAAAATAATTCAAGTATTAATTAAATGACGCAACAATTTATCGAGGCTTCAACCAGGGAATGACAATAATTGCCAATTAAAATACCCATCATAACTTTCAGGTTACTACATTTTGGATTGAACCCATAATGATAGTTCAAAAACGTAATCTGAGTTCAGAATTTTAATTTCGGATATTCGGATATATAATCAACAATGACGGGTGGATATTCTAATATGAAAACATATCCATTGTTTATCACTTGTAAATAAGAAGCATAAGGGTTAGCTATACTTGTTGTACGGCGCCGCCCGTCACCCGTGCGGCGTTGTGCGGCATCATACGGTATGGTACGTGAATAATCTACGTACGAAACCGCACTGTGATTCACGGTAACGAACGGCGCCGTAGCAGTGCCGTACGGCGCCGTAGCCGTGACGGACGGCGGTGTAGCGGTGACGGACGGCGCCGTAGCGGCGACAGACGGCGCCGTAGCGGTGACGGACGGCGCCGTAGCGGTGACGGACGGCGCCGTAGCGGCGACAGACGGCGCCGTAGCGGCGACAGACGGCGCCGTAGCGGTGACCACAAAGTTGCAAAAAATAGTTTTAAAGGACTATGGTAAGTCATTGGTCTGAAATTCGTGATACATACGGATATATATTGTTTTTATATTAATATCCGTCAACGTCTAAAAAAATCCGGATATGTGAAAATATCCGGCGAATGATAATACTTTGAGACGCGTAATAGTAGCATAAGTATATTCCTAAGCCTAAGCCTAAGCATAAGCTTCAGCTTTAGAAAATCCTATGGCTGAACCAAGGCTTGACTTAAGACTACGCAAAAATTAGCCTGAAACAAGCTTACTCTGTTGAAGTGTCACGGAAAAAACAGTACTTACGCTTCTACACATAGGTCAAATATCTTGTGCTTATCATACGTGTAGACGAGTATAGATTAATGCTCATTATAATTTATAATATGACCGTCCAATGGTGATCCAAATTAAGCAAGCACAAGTTCTAAACTATTCAAATGGCAAGTCTTTGATTAGCAACCGGTTACAAGAGGTGACATATGGTAATCGTGGCCTGTCAAAGTAGTGAACGATAATTACCGTTACATGCAATTTTCTTCTCAGCTATTTAATTTACTCGCGTTTTTACTCGTGGTTCCGTATTTAAGTTGACTTTAATGTCACTGCAATTTCTTTTGTTGCCTTGAAGTCGCCGGTTCACTTGGTTTTTGATTTGCCAACTTTGAACGGTTCTCACCACGCTTACATGAAGCTGTGTTTACGGTAACAAATAACAAAGCATGTGTAACCAGAGTTGGAAACGGGGCGGGTAAGACCGGTCCGCCTTACCTCGAATTCTGTCCCACCACGCGCGGCAGCCACCCAATGTTTTGCCTCGCGCTACCCCACGGCTCATGTTCCAAACTTTGCTTCCAACTCTGTGCGTAACGATTGTTCCGTTTGTTCGAGTTGTTTTAGTTTCTATAATAATGGATAGTTAAAAAACTTTTCTAAATCGTCAACTTTATGCAGCAAAATTTTGCACTCTGTTGTGTCTCTTAATATTCTCAAAATTGTACTAAGTTTAGACCTTTATGCACCTTCAAAATTGTATGTAACTATCGTGTGCTTCTGAGAATGTTGCTCAAAACATCCAAAATGTCAACTGGCATAAATAGCAGCTCGGCACTAGTTATTTGTTTCAACAATGTCTGTGAAAGCACACAAACTTGATCTTCGATATACGAGATTTCACATCGCTGGATAAAATGTTTAATTTTATAATGCGACGTTCACAATAAAAATTCCCGTTCGCCCACCAAAAGTTCCATACGGTATGGATAGCACTTGACAACATTAAAAATTTACACGCGTTAACCGTGTCTTCACGCAAATGATGCGTTGCGTTGACCCTACCTTTTTGTTTGTCTCCAACACGTTTTAATAGCGTTATCCACAAGGAAATGCAAGTAATTCTGTGGCAAATTTTGCTTAATTTTGCACAATTTTTAATATCAACTGACTGGTATATGAACTTTGTAAAATCTTGAACTGCGGACCCCCAAGTGTGCTTTCGAGCCAGTTTCGTATTTCAAAAATTGCTCTTACTCCTTCAAGACGGGTTTACGTCAATGATGCTGCGTTTAAGTGACACGCATAGCACTAAACTGAAAACAACAGATGAAAATCTCACACGAGGATAATTTTTTCACTCTCATGATTAAACCGTGGGACGAAACACGCTCATAACCGTGGTTCCAAGCGCACTCAGCAAAATTTTAAACAGCCAACTTAAAGCAGTGAATAGAAGCTGCGTTTGTTTTGGTTTTAAAATCAAAATTCACATTCAGATTGCGCATATAGTTCTTGTATTAAGTGTCATTCTTTGGTTCGCTAAACCCAGCTTTTAATACTTATCAGCCGTTGTATTGAAGGAATTTTATAATTTCACAATAGAAAACGTACCTGATTCGCAATATTAGACGTGATTTAGGCTCAAATTTTAATAAATTAACGTACAATTTATGACAGAACTTGACCAAAACCTAAACAAAGGTTTAAAGCTACTGCATAATCTGTTATCACGTGAAATAGCGTCTGTGTGGAATAATGTCCGCCGGATCTTACGTGAAACTGTGTCCCGCAGACACTATTTTACGCGATATTACCGCGAAATTTTGTCCTAAGTACTCATTTAAATACTGCCTACCAAAGCTTTAAATAATATCCTACCTTACGAACGCTGTACACCTAGTGAAAATTAGTTCGCTTGCGGGATCTTGTCAAAAAAAGACTGTAGTCATCAGCCTTGTAAAAGTTAGCTCCTTCGCTATGCTTAATTTTTTGGTTTTTCTTTTCTAAAACTGTACAACGATGCCATTGTTTCTACTCCATTTTATGTTTCATTAAAAAATCTGAGAATGATTTGTTGGCAATTTGAATGAAGGCACTTTTATATATGCCAAAATTGGTTTGAGTTGAAAGCGATGTGTCTCGGCCTTTGAAAAATGTAATTGCTTCACGGCAGCAAAACCACACAATAAGTCGAAATGAAACATTATTTCCGGTGGGTGTACAGTAGCACAAAACTGATAGCAAAAATACGGATCCGCAAAAAATTGGGTTTAGTGACGAAGACTGTCTCCTTAGAGTAATTCCGTTTTGTCTGAGTGTTTCTGATGAACATCAGTAAACGTGCCTGATGTAATACAAAGTAACCTTGTCTTGCACCACTTTTGAAAGCAAACTCAAACAAAATTCCATTTTAAGGTCCCAAGGTCACCGCTCGGGACGCAAAATAATTTTGTCAAAAAGTTAGGCAAATTATATACCATTCGACGCGGCTTGTTAAGCTAAGTACAATGGCGTTAAGATTTCGCCATCAGACGTCTGGCTAACGTATGACCACATAACTGATTTGACTCCCTGTCATTGATTTGGGAAGGCACCAAGAGACGAATAACCGAAAAGACCCTTGTTTTTCGTCTTATAATATAATTTTATTGAATATTTAAGTATGAGGCGCCTCGCTCTTCATCTCAAACCGATATTGGTATATTGCTAAATGTGTTCCGTGCTGCCCCAATTATAACGTGAGTGCGCAAGTAGTTAAAAATACGGCGTGCTAACAATCTTTGATTGCAGTAGAAGTTTCTCGCATTACTGTCCCAAGTATACACTTGGACGACCGCTGCTAGCTGCGCAGCAGCCAGACAGAGGGGCATGTAAGACAGGCCTTTCCATTTTGATGTCAGCTAATTTTGCATAATATACAATGAAGAATTTTATGAAAAATAGTTTAGGTCCTGCCTTACAACTTATCAAAATTGCACTTTGCAAAGTAATCTTCTACCGTTATATATCGTGTCCCAGCTTATGCTTTCCCTTCCTTTTAATATCACCTGCTGCGACCTTGATTGCTAACACAACAGGTAAACAACTAAGCAGGTAGTGTTGTTTCGAAAAAAACCCAATTCATTATTAATTGTTTTATATTTGCCGGACCAGTTCTAACAGCCAGCAAAACATACAATACAACCACCCGTTCGAAGTTGGTTAATTTATCTTACAATAGGATACTACAGAAACTTAGTGGTTGTGGAACACGGCACAGAGTTTTATACCACATATAAATGTGCTGTTTACGCTAAATTTTTCTGTGTCATTAGTTTAAGTGTTCTGAGCAGTAAACTAGAACGGTTCCGTTTTTATAAAGTGTTTTTAGTGAATGTGTTGCAACTTATGGGTGAATAAACACAGCCGAAGGGTAAAGCCTCATTCACACATGCAAGTTTTTGCAGCGAGAACTCGCAGCTGCAATTTGCACAAAATACTTGCAGCTGTAAGTATTGTCAAAGGAACATACCGATTGACTAATCAAACTGCAGATGCAAAAAATTTAAACGACTTACGGCTGTTTTCACAGATGCGAGTTATAAATTCAATAGCATGAATTCCAGTGTATAATTTACAGCTGCAAAAACTTCAAAGCTGCTTTGTGGCCAAACTTGCACATGCAAGTTGCACGTGCAAGATTTTGCTGCAAAAACTTGCACGTGTGAATATGGCTTAACAAATTTGCCGGAGCCGGATGGGAAACAAAATTATAGGTAGTAATAATTACGTTGAATTAAATATTTTCTTTTTCAATAAATTAAGGTTCATCGATTAAACTCGTAAAATTGCAATCCGTCGGTAATTGAGCGATTAATGAAAAGGCTGCCCTCTGGGACACAGGGAAATTGGTTGACTTGATAAAAGTTCCAAGGTTTAGTCTTAGGATTAGATTTATGTATGTTTAGGCTTAGGTTTAGGCTTCGCACTTTTTTAATTTGTTAATTTTGATAGAACTAAAATGTTTACCCTGCACTACTGTGTATTAATATCCTTAGCTAAGAAGTTTTGTCTAATAGCTATAGGCAATTTTTCAGTTGGTAATAAAAGAAACCTCTTTTGAAAGACTTTAGAGGATGCGTCCCGCCGGTCTAAAATCCTGACTGCGCTCTTAAACATTAGCCCAGTTCCATTTTCGAATTGAACTTACAATTTGTATATTGCAATGAAGACTTATGAAGAGTTCTTTATGCAATTGCATTGGAAAGAGTAAAAACGTTTTACAATAAAAAAAAACGTTTGTTTGTAGTTTTTTTGCAGATTTTTGCCCCATTATCTGGAAGAAATGTATTTTTGAAACAATTTTTAAGACTTTTTATTGGTGAATAAAACGAATGTTACAAAAGAGTATCTTTAACCTTGCTATAATAAATATTTAGAACCATATTTCATCCTGATTAAGACATCATTAGCAGATGTGATTTATTGAGCTTCCGGACGTATGCAAGGACGTGTGCTTACCATATTACATTTACCAGGTTAATACCTAAAACCGTACACCTCCTACACCTGTTGTGTAATTCTCGATTGTTTTGATTTTGCGACTATTGTATATATCGCTAGATATATATAAAAATGCCTATTCAAAAAAGCTTTTCCCGCCAGCATGCCTTCAGTGCCGGTGCAATCACAGATGTGTTCTTAATGAAAAGGCATGCAGGCTATAAGATGCTTGAGTAGACCCGAAAACTCGAACGGTTATTTTCTGTTATGCGACTGGCAGCCTAAATTCGGACAATTTTTGGCGATACAACAAAATTTTAGAATGTTTTGTGCCCTGTTAACCTTGGTACCGATTACAAAAATTGTATTGCCGCTGCATCGGACGCGTAGCCAGAAAGGTACCAAGGGGCTCACTCACACAGAAAAGTGAGCAATAAAGGGCTGGGCTGCATATATAATTATTTCTAGAGTCGGTTCCAAACCACCGAGACTCAAGAAACCGAGACTTGCCAAACTCCGAGACTGGCTGACACTACGTTCTGTGATATCTGAATGCAATCTAGTATTAAATTTGAATTCGTTGTCCGGCTCCGACTCCGGCTCCGTAAGTTTTTGGTAACCGGTTGCACCCTGATAAATATATATAGAAAATATATATAGTACACAACACTAAACCACTTTAGTCTGCTTATATTGTCAAGCGTGCGCATATCGGCCAACTTCTATTTGACAAAAATATCAAAAAAAGTTTTTGGCACAATATAATTATCTTTCGAAGTGAACAACACCGTGTAAAATTGGATAGTTCATTGGAATATATATTGGGTTTCACACATTTGGTAGACCGCGCCACACACAAAAAAGTATTTCTGAATTTTTTCAGAAAAGTATTTTCTGTGTCAAATCTGTAAAGTTTTTTCTGATATTTAAGACAATTTTTCTAAAAATAACTGGAAAACGTTTATTTTCAGACTATATTTCAAAACTTTTTTGAAAGTTTTCTGTTATAACAGAAATACTTTTCAAGTGCACCTTGCTAATTATATTTCTTAAATGTAAGAAATTTTTTCTTAAATATCAGAAATATTATTTTGAGTGCATGCCCGTTTGATTAGAGTAATATGTTTTGAGAAAACTTTACGCAATTTGATAACTTGAGAACCGCGTTGGGCAAACATAGCATTCGCAGCGCTGGCTTTCGAAAAAGTAGTATTCTAAGTGTTCTAGTGTTTTACTGCAGGTTTAAGTTTGGCAAATTTCTAAACACAAGATACCACCGTATATTATGTATAGGTATAGGAAGTTGCTATTTTTTGCACAGACTTATGAATCGTGTCAGTATTAATGTTTAATGAAAAAATAGACTTCTGCTAACCACTAAAACATCTACTTAATAGCGTTTAGATACACTCCCATTGCATTAAATGTCGTGCAAGATGCTGATTAATATAACGTTGAACGTATTTATCGGCATCGCTAACATTATTGGGTAAATCATAGTATCGGTATCCTGCCTCGACATCGGTATTTTTTAGAGATTATCAATACATTTTCACTACTGTGTTCTTAGACGAATTTAGTTGAATGTACAAATACGAAATGTCTCTGAAAATACTCAGTACTCATCATGGGAGCGTTGCGAGTTGGGACTATAGCGTGAAGACCTGATGCCGTCTAATAAATAAGCACCTACAAACTAATACCGTCTTTTGGATAGGTATTTTTATGGAAACAACAAATGTTCTAAGAAACATTCTGAACGAACATTTGCATCTCGATGCAGAGTCAAAGCCAGTGGCGGATCTAGGACTGATTGACCGGGGGGCGGGATTACAAATGTTATGAAATGCAAAAATCGTTTTGTAGAAACCTTATCATTTTATGACCAAATAATTTTGTGAGGTGGAAAAATTGTAAGGTAGGGACCTTATCAATTTATCACAAAAATTCTAATGGAAAAATTGTATTTTTACAACATTTTATGAAAGGAAAAATAGTAAGGCAGAGTGACCTCACCATTCACAAAAATATTTCTGATAGAGAGCGTACGCCACCCCCGCGCCTCCTCCCCTATGCATCCGCTATTGCTCACAGCCTCGAAAACCTGCTGTACCCATTGGTTCATTAACTTGTTCATCACCTTTTGTTTCTTCGAGACATTTTTAGTCGAATTTGTTTTGTCGAGCACCAAGCCTTGACTGAAATTAGCGCTGGCATTATAGAAAAGCTTCAGCAAATTGCGATTGGTTACAATTGGTTCATCCAAGCGATAACTTTGATAGTTGAACAAACCAAAATGACACTGGGTTAAAATGCTGGCATGTAGACGTCCTTAAAAGGCTCTGATTTGAGGCACGAGAGAAGGTAATATTTGCGTTTAGTCACGACAAATCATTATTTTCTATTTCAAAGTTTTGCCGTGTGGTGTACAAGTAATGTTTCAATATCGGCATCGTATAGGTTATGGTATCCAAATATTGGTATCGATATCGGCGATTTTACCATATCTGTTCAATACCAGTTTTAAAATAGCGTTTTATTTTTGACATTTTTATAATAGATTTAACGAAATAACAGCCTTTATTGACTGGGTTCACGCGCTATATGTAGAAGTGAAGAACCGCAAGCGAAACAATACAAAGCTAACCACATTTTTCAGTGCCGAGACTAACTCTTAATACAAAATTTTGAATCCCCCTGCGCTGCGCTATCAAAAATGAGCTTCGTAAAACAATGATTAATTTTTGTAACGAAGTGGTGAATATAAATTCGTGTTGGAACAATGAAACAAACTTTATAATTTTCAAATAGGACTTCAATTAAATTTAAATAATTATAAACTAAATTTTGTAAATTTACTCTCAATTCACGTCGCAAAACTTACAGCCCAACACAGCCAGCGTAACAGGAATGAGCCCCCCAACCGCCTGGGTCGACCTATTTTATGCCTTTTGGGCAGCTCTGCATACGCCTCGAGATTACGTTACCCACACCAATACCGCTGACACATCTTATATTTGACGGAAGCTACCTAAAGAAAGTGTTTCAGGAAATTGAGTTTAGGCACACGTGGCTTTAAATTCAGATTCAAGTTCGCTCTAATCATCAAATACGATCAAACACATTGTCTATAGTAAATAACGTTTAATATTATTCCATTTGAACTTTAGGTGACCGGTTAAAGTTTTAAAAGCTTTTGAATGCCGGCAGATGCTTTATTTAGATTTACAAAAGCTAAATCAACTTTAAACTTCAATCAGCACTGGAACACTAGCAGATTTCACATTGTCTAAATCGAAATCTCGTTATTATACAAAATGAATCTCAATCTGTATACTGGCACTTACGCCTATTACCAAATTAGCTCTCATAGTCGAGTGGTGATGGTAAATACAAATTCTTGGATTGAAATGTTCCAAAATGCATCACGCGGATAGAGTCGGCCCTAAAACCAATGACATCTGTATGCCACTCACTTTGAATAATTTCAGTGTTAAGTAACATGCATGTAACCTCGGTTTAATAAATAAAATAAACGCATTGAAGCTCCTTTTACTATGTATACGGTTATCTTAACTACCAGTGCTATTTGCTTTATGCCTTGTGAATATAACTTAGGGAATATAAACTCACAAATAATATAAAGTTTAATGATACCTCTCGATCCGCGATAATTGCAACGCAATGGACATCCTTCAATCGTTTGTAATTGTCGCTTTGTTTGAAATATGCATGATTTCGAAGACACATTCTGATGGTATGTTTTAAGCCCAATTACACATGTGCAAGTTTTTGCAGCAAAACCGTTCACGTGAAACTTGCACGCGCAAGTTTGATCACAGAGCAGCTTTGAAGTTCTTGCAGTGGCAAATTATTCACTGGAATTCGTGCTACTTTATTTGATTCCTACCTAAGTCGCTTGAATTTCTTGCACCTGCAGTTTGATTGGTCAATCGGAACGTTCCTTTGGAAATACTTGCTGCTGCAAGTATTTTGTGCAAGTTGCAAATTTGAGTTCTCTCACTGCAACAACTTGCACGTGTGTGAATGGGGATTAGTTTTTACTGAAAATTTTCAAAAAACGATCAGAAACATGTTTACACCTTGCATCAATAGCTTGAGCGATAACTCAAGGTTATATTTTGGAATGTAGCTTTCAAAACATAAGTGCACTTTAAAATTTTGTACTCAAGATTATTTGGTCCGCTAGTCATTAATGCGCTTCAATTAGGAATAATTGACATTTACGGAATCTAGTTAGGGTTTAGGGACTCTACCAGCTTACGGACTCTCAAGGGCGGACCATGGAGGTGGGGGGTATGCATCGACCATCGGCTGCCGAGCGTAAATTTTTTCAGGGTTAAAATCAAACAGTGCAAATTTTTCTTCCGATACCTCAGGATGTCACAGTTGTTTTGGGGCTTCGCCCCGAAACTTATCACAACTAATTTTCTATGTGCTCTTACCATTTTCAAAGCCGCAGGCGAAGACTGATGAACGTTTACCGGCTATGGTTTTGATGTATATTCATCCCAACATGGACATTCCGGTTGAAATAGTAATAAACAGATTTGCATCAAAAAAATCGCACAATCGACTTCATATTCTAGATATATCAAAATGTTTGCTACATTTTCAATCATTGTCATATAAAAATTCAACAAACACCAACGTAAGCTATAAATGGCATTTATGGTGAATTTTGAAAATACGGCAAAACGAACAAAAAAACCTCTGCGTTCTAGCAACAACCAAGATATCATAAGCTAGAAATTTATGCAACATCCACTTTAATTAGTGCACCTTCTTCACTTTGTGGTTATTGTTGTTAGCGATACATACATGCATGCATACGTATATACACTATCAATCACCTTGGGATGAACCATTTGCACTACAAAAATTTTCATCCTGTCACTTTGGGCGAAAGATACACATCCCGCTCGCCCATCTTGCATCTGAACAACCTGACACATACACAACAGGCATTGACTTTTCACCAAATTTGTACAATTATTTTTAAACCACATCCTTGATTTTGCGTTAGCCATAATTATTTTTAAACCACATCCTTGATTTTGCGTTAGCCATAATTATTTTTAAACCACATCCTTGATTTTGCGTTAGCCATAATTATTTTTAAACCACATCCTTGATTTTGCGTTAGCCATAATTATTTTTAAACCACATCCTTGATTTTGCGTTAGCCATAATTATTTTTAAACCACATCCTTGATTTTGCGTTAGCCATAATTATTTTTAAACCACATCCTTGATTTTGCGTTAGCCATAATTATTTTTAAACCACATCCTTGATTTTGCGTTAGCCATAATTATTTTTAAACCACAACCTTGATTTTGCGTTAGCCATATAATTATTTCTCGCTTTATATTCTAGCAACAACTAACACTTGTGGGGTTCAGGAGGTTGCAAAATGCTGTGTAAAAAATAACATTTATGGGACCAATGTTACTTGTTTGGGCGTAACAATATATAAACATATTCTTAAGCCTAGTAGGTTTCATTGTGCAAAACGCTATTAAAGCCAAGACTAGCCTAAGCTTAAACTTATTATCATGACTATAACCAAAGGTAGATCCAAATAGGAATGCTACAGCTTTCCAGTCAGGCCGTTTTTATGACAGTATAGCGATGTCCGCACATTTGATTCTGTTTACATCTGACTCTTTTATTAACAAATTCAGGTACTTGTTACTCGTGCATGACTCCACATCCGTCTAGTCAGAACGGATCTGATATCGATGCTGAGCTTGCGACTCAATTTGCTCTTCCTGACACTGTGGTTGCAACTTGCCGTGAAACTGGAATCGGCGAGAGACCCGATTTTAAAGGCACCGAGCTCATCCCATGCTCAACACGCGGTTGCGCTAAAGTCAAAGGAACGTATCCTGATAGTGAGTCATATCAGAGCTGACACTGTTATTGGGAAAATGTTGTATTAATGTCTATTGTATGTTGCCTAAACGATGCTTCAAACCTTCTGCTTGTCAGTTTTGTGACTCGATCAGTTTAGGTTTAGGTTTAGGTATATCTACCTTGGTATAACTGGTAAAATGATCGATTTGAAGATTACCACAATCGAAATGATGGAGCAAAATCTGGCTCCAGGGTGAGCTCAGAACGCGCTTAGAAAAAAATTTGGCACCCCTATAAAAGTTTTGGCCAACGTTTCAGTCCCGCTTGTAACTCACCCAAAATCCCTGCATGCCCCTTGCGAAAATTATTCAATACCCTGACATGTTAGCTGTAAGGGCCTGCTTACCAAGCCTATAAGCCAAAACCTAATCTTCCAAAACCTCAACTTAAAATAAGTCTAAGCATAAGCCTATGGTTCTCATACTCTAAATCTCCCTGTAACTCTCCCAGACGCCTATTTTTAACTGGACCACCCTGACAATTGTTTCGATTTGAAATTATACAGCAGTAATTTTTTTATTTTCAGCTGAACGCGATTTCGTCATACGCGGCTGTTTCGAAAATTTTTGGACAAAACCTAAAACACTAACGGCCGAATTTCTTGGCTGTCATCGACTCAAACTACTCACTCAATATCAGCTTACACTGTGCGTTTGTATGTCAGATTTGTGTAACAGGTCACCAACGTTACACGCTCGCACAGATTTAACTCGTCAAATATTTGAAATTACTGTCAGTTTTGTCATGTTAATCAGTATTCGGCATATATTTGCGTGAAACTTAGCAATTGTAAGCGTACAAAAGGTAATAAATGGGCAAAATGTTGCTTAAATAGCAAAGGGCGGTTTGAAGGCAAAATGGAATTCAGGGATGCAATGCGTTGTTGTTTCCAGCAATGACTGTTGTCACGCGTACAAGTATTCTATGGTTTTTGCATGCAAACTAAAAGTATATTAACTGTTTCGTCAATGGACATGAAGTACGCCGATGTTATTGGACAAAGATTCTTATGGACAAATGTTGCTTTTGTGTGTCAAAACTCATTATCATAAGCTTCAACAATTGCTGTTTCAAAATATGTTTGTTGGCTAAAAAACACAACAGCAAACCAACGTTAGTTTATTGCTATAACAGTATTTCTTAGCGCAATGACTTGACTATTTTCCCCACTATGCACAATATCGGTTTGTCATGACTGCGTAGCTCTGTGGTTAGAGCAACGGGCCGGTAGTCTCCGCGTCGTGGGTTCGAAGCCCACCGTATCTGTAGCAAAATTTTCGCTAAGGACTCTATATTGGCATAACTTTGAATTGCTTTGCAGATCGATGGGGGTGTACGTTTCAAGACGGTTAGTGTTGTATATCGCGCAATCACTTTGATTAGTAAAACAATTTGAAATAAATAGTTATGTATAGATTAAAATTTAGCAACATCTAAACAAAGATTCAGAATTGTAAAGTAATTATTTGTCAGTGATGAAGTGTGCTTTATAAACAAATTTCCTGTATCTTTACGCTAAAATTATTTAGATAATGTCCAATATTACTTTAAGGGGCGTAAGAGCAGTATAAGCATAATCCTGTGCCTAAGCCTAATCCTCAGCGCACTGCAATAAATGGTGAGTCAAATTGACTCTCTCCGAAATAGGCTCTACGACACTACCCAAACTCAGTCAAATTCGAATCCGCCAGAGTCAAGATCGCGTCACTGACTCGCGCGTTTCACTTTGACGGAGTCGAATTTGACTCCGTTTGTGTAGTCTCGAAGAGCCTATTTCGGAAAGAGTCAATTTGATTCGCCATTTTTTGAAGTGTACAAACTTAATCATGCAACTTAAAGCCAAGCATTAAGCCAAAGTATATAATTATTCTAAAACTTAAGCTAACTCTATATTGCAGTTCAATGGAAACACGATACGTTCGTCAACAGTACAAGCGCCCAATATTGGCGATAATCAGAATCCGCTAAAAATCACACGCAGGGCAGCGATTTCCATGCGCTTTCCAACACTGCAAACAATAGATTGCACCACACGTTTGACACGTAGTTCGATCACGAATTTTCCCACAAACCGTACATTTTTTCAACGAAACACTCTTCGCGTTTGACATTTTGAGTCCTGTTAGTTTTGAAAATGGTGATAAATCTTGCGCCCGTTGGCGTTCAAGCAAAATGGTGTTCACTTTTTGTTTGACAAAATCAGGGCCTTTCGCACGATCTTTCGCAATTCGATTGTACAGCGCAATTGCGCGTTCGTTGTGACGTTTTGGATAAAACCATGCGACAGTTATATAGCGGAATCGGTAACCTGGAATTTAATTGTTTCGACGATCAATCCAAATAAATGGTGTGTACTTTTCAAGACAAATATAAGTCGAAATTATTCTCAACCGGGCTTCTGCCATAAAATTTTAGTCCAGTTTCGTAAAGGTTGCTTGTGTAATGTAGATACGCGAGATCAATTCACGCCCCCTTTTAAACAGTTTGCATGCTTCTCCAGCCCATTGTATTGCATTTTAATCGAGTCTTAAGCCTTTTCATCAAGTGCGCAATGCTGCTGATTACTTCAAATTGAAACCCATATTTAAAAAAACTAGCAACAAAATATCATTCTTCAAGCCTGTACACCTACCTTCACCATTGACAATACAAAATATTAACATAACAACAAATACGAGCAATCCGAAACAAATGTAAAGCACCCGAAGGCGAACAGGATCTCGAATGCAATTTTTGATAATATCGTCAAGCTCTGGATTTGCAATTTGTTGAAATCCGACTAAAAATTGTCGAAAAAACTCTGCGACCATGCCGTCACCTTCGACGCTAGTTTGAGACAGCTGTTCAAGCCCGAGAAAGCCTAAATCTAACCGATCGGTGTATCGATGAATAACAATCATTATCCAGTAAATTGTATCATCTACGGCGTAAAATAGCAACGCAGCCGCAAAACACACAAACCAAACAAGCAAATTTCGAAATACATCACCGCAGTTGAGTAGACGCTTTTCGATATCGCGATATTTGCGCAATTCGTAACCCTAAAATACGCAAATTTTTTTTCAAATATGGAAATAAATTTCCGGTTGGTCTTGTTAGAAAGCCTCAAAATGTGCTCATATTGTTTTGATTATTGTTGTTTTATCATAATGATATTTACAAATTTTAAGTTGTTTCCGTATGGCAACTACAACCCACTGCAAAAAGGATTGTAAATGTACTGGAAATCGAAATGACGACTATTGGTCAAAAAACGGATACGAAAGCAAGTGTAAAACTGAGATATGTTCCTGTAATAACACAATTTTGCATTTTTAGCGAGATTGGGGTTTGTTTCGTTCACGCCAATAACAAAAATTCGATTTCTTGTTTAAGCGATTCATAAAAATGAACTATGGACGTAAAAATAACGAAATTTCTGATTCTTTTGTATATCAAAAACAAGCGAGTTTGCATATGGTCGTCTAGCCATTGTATTTCGCATTCCAGCTGTTTTATAGGATATATGCGCGGTTCACAGTAAGAAATTTTCATTCGCGTAGAAATGGAAAATGTGATAAGTTAGAGATAACGAGTGTTAAATTCGAAATTTGGCACGCGTTAACCCTACGCTAACCTTTTTTTTATCTTTATCCTAACACGTAAAGTACTTGATGACCTTATTTGTTTGTTAGAAACATACACTTCATTAATACATTATACCGTATAATTAAAAATTTACCTGCATAGGCAGCAGTACAGCAGGTATTCTGGAGCGGTCATAAGCACGCAAACTGTTTGTTACATATTTATTGTCAAATTTATCTGAAGTCAAAACATTTTTAGTATACTGGTACGCACAATATAGCAAGTATGTCCACGTAAGTGATGCTAATACTGCAACTGCTAAAATTGCACCTCGAAGTATGATAATTTTTGGATGAATGCGCTCTGACAAAGATCTGCGATCCGCTTGCAGTCGTGAAAATTTTGTCGTTGCCGTTTTGTTTTTTGAATGAGTTCCGCGAACAACGGCGGTGGACAGTTGCTTTTTCATATCGAAATTTAGTGCATCGCGAAACCATGCAGTTTTACGTTGGAGTTGGCTTAAACCAGACTGTATTGGCTGAATAGCGTTCGCTGGTGTATGAATCCGACTGCAAATGCTTTCCAAATTCAGCTGTGAGCATGAACGTGCCGGATTTAAAAAGGCACACAACGAATCTTTGCGATCGAACGATCTGAAATGTCAAATATGCGCAGCAGTTAGCATCGGGTGTCCCTCTTGGAAATTTTGTAACCAAAACATTGTATTGCATGATTTAATGCTAGAATTGCGTTTGGTTTCTAGTTTGCTTCGCTTACAAGGTTTCTTCTGCAGTTGCTGTGACTGTTTGATACAAGACAGCTCAGTGTTCAGCGATTGTGACATTTTATGCGACTGGAATCATGCAAACATTTAACGGTTTTGCATTATCTGAGAAAGTATCATTGAGCTATAAATTCAACTGATGCATTTTTAAAATAAAGTCAAATATTCTTCAATCAAACTTGTACGGAAATCACATAGAGTGTGAAATTAAATTTATTTTTCAAGCGGTTAAATTTGACACAGTCCTGTGATTCAAGTTTGATTTTACTTAGTTTTGAACCAAGTTTGATTCAGGAACCGGTAAAATGGAACTCCTGCAGCGTCAGCATGACCACTACAGTGTCATTTTAATTTTATCTTAGATGGGATTCGAAAAACGCAATCACAATTGTGTTTCGTTATATCTTCAGAGTAGTCGATCATGACAGAAAGTGGAAAACTTTACAGTAGATATAGGACTTAGGTTCCAGCCATAACACTATTTGTCATTCTGTATGGGGTTTAGCTATGCTCACAGTGTGCCGTCGAAAGCCGCGCCATGTCGGTTCAAAAATTTAGTTTTTTGTGGCACGCGGGTTCGCCCGGCCAGCGGCGGCCGATGGTGCGCACCGGTGAATGGCAATAGGCGCGAGTGCTAAATATAGCGCAACGATTGCAGAATCCCGGTTTAGCTACGCACTAGGATATTAGACGCAGACACTAATCGGCTTCTTAACCCTTTTTACATAGAGTATACTATGAGCAACTATGCTGCCAGTTTCACACGCAATACAGTATACAATTCGTTGTGTATGACAATTATTACACTCTTCAGCAGACGCGAAAGTCCTCCTCGAGCTCGAAAGCGTCAAACTCCAATTGGAGCTCAAAGCTAAAATTATCTACAGTTGAAATCAAGAATATTAATGTTGGAAAGGTTTAATGATATAAATTAATAAATTATCGCTTACCGTCGTTAATAGTAAATTGTAGCATGAATGATTTACATGTAGTTCTACCAGCTGCCAGAGTTCCAACCAGAACGTAATTTTGTCGGAATCGGAATCGGAATCCGGATTGAATTTGCTCGTCGGAACCGGAATTGGAATCGAAATCGGAATTTTTAGATTTAAATGTGTTATGATTTTGTTAATTTTTAGTCGTAAAACCAAATACGTTTTATTTAACATTTTACACAGTATTTTACCAGTGTAACCTTTTAGTGGCAAAGTATAATTTTTCAAATTAAGTGGTTTTGCAATTCATTTTCCGTCTTTTTAATTGCATTAAACCCAGATGAAACATAAGTTTAAACATGAAATAATTTTGATGGAAAAACACACCTTATCGAAAATACCGGGATTCCGGCATCGAAATCACGCTCTGTCGGAATCGGAATCGGAATACAAATTTTGTCGGAATGTCATCCAAAATCGGAATTCCGTTGGAACCCTGCCGGCTGCAAAACGGTCTACATTCGAACTAACTTTTGCCAATCTTCACTGCCTTCGTGCGTAAATTCATCACAGTACCACGAAAATTTTTCGCACATTTTCGCTTTGAACGCACGCCGAATTGATAAATTGTCGTGATCGCTGCCTCCAGTCTCGTCGGTGATAACGTCGATCGCGTGTGAATGCAACTTTTTAGCGAATGTTTCACATTTCGTTTGCGCACTGTTGAATATGTTCGAACAATACGCGGTTATTGTTTGAGTTTGATCCGAACATTGCTGTATAAAGTACGAAACAAACGACGTAGTCCGGAATTCATTTCGAGAGGGCATATATAACCACTGTCGGATCCAACGTGAGGTCACCCAGGCCTGCGCTCTCAACAAAGGCCAAAACCAATTTTTTGTGTTAATGTAGTAATGATCATCGGCATGAAAGTGACGGCTCATATAATGATCTGGAGGGTGAAACGTTTTTCTGCGGGACTGCAATAAAGTAAGCTTAAGCTTTAGACTATTTCTTTTGTTTAGGCTTAGGTTTAGGCTTAGGCTTACGCTTAGCTTAAGGCTTAGGCTTAGGAAAATGCTTTGATATTTTTGATTCCCCTCAAACGGCAGGCCCTATCTCCCAAAGAACGGTCGGATGAAATGCATTTATCTTCACCACTCTGTTATAAGAGCTTAATACCTAACAGCAATTTTGTGCAGCGCATACGCGCAAAATAAAAAAAAACATACGCGTTTGTAGGCTTCCTTCCAATTATCATAAAATCGAAGTCTTACCTCGCGTACATGGTCAAATCTACCAATAATTCCAAGGACGCTGGTGTTCACTGACTGCATATAATTATCGATAATTATTGCGTTGTCTTTAACTGGCGCCGACAGTTCATCCCACACCATTTGAGCTTTATCAAGTTGTTGGTTAACAAATCGCAGCGGAGATTGCATGAATTCTTCAATTGCCTTAAATGTCGCGTTTACAAATTCTCAAAGGATTCAGTAAAATCATGATATGTCTAAAATTTAAGAAGCAATCAATTTCAAATTCATCAGGCTTTTTAAGTCTTGGCTACATTTTGCAAATTTGAATATAATATTTTGTGCGCTAGGCCACGAGCCCAAAATAAATGTACAACTGCCAAAGTTTATGAGCGCGCGCATTCTCGCAAGATACGTTAATCAACCGTAAAATATTTTTTACGAATATATGAAAGTATAAGTTATTCAGCGACAAAAGTGGGGTACCAGGTGCGGAATAGTGGCTGAACAGAAGTATAAGCATATTCCTAAGCCTAAGCCTAAGACTAAGCGTAAGAATAACCTCATACTTAAGCCTAAGCCTAAGCGTAAACCTAAAGCCGAAGAAATTAATCTACAACGTAATCTTACTTATTCCACAGTCCAATAGAAAAAACGTTCCGCTCCTGATATTTACATGGGTCAAGATTCGTTTAATAAACAACTAAAATCAATTGCATTTAATATAAAGTTAGTGTTAAATTTCTTCGAATGAGCTGCTACAATTACTTGAAAAACTTTTAAGGATGCGAGAATGATAATTTTGTTAACTTTGTCGCATTTAATGCTATCGTGAAACTGAAATTTTATTAACCCCAGCTTTACGAATTATGCGGTATTTTTTATTTTACAGAGGTGTCAATTGACGTATCTCACTCTGACAACTTTGTTTACGGTGCTTGAACATTTGCAATAAAGTTGAGCTCTTTACTAGTATAGGGGCCTGTCTACTAAACATATAACTAAACCTAAACCTAAGCCTAAACCCAAACATATATAACCCTAGTCCTTCGCATTACAGCCTAAGCTTCGCAGGTTGTAAGTTCCCCACTTTAAGTGTAAACCAGTGGACAGGCCCCTATAAATATCATGGACCCAATCATACAATCTTACATGACTTTCATTTTTCCAAACGTCTTTCAAACATGATACGGAATCTATGAAAATTTCCGTATTATCAATAACATTTACTACTGGTCCAGCGAAAATCAACGCAAAACATAATCCACCAAGGAACAGTTGTCCCTCTGGTAGACTTAAACTTGCAGCCGCAACACAAACAGTGCATCGCAGCGGCTTGCTTATTGTCAGCGCTACACCTGCAATTACAACAACTGAACCACTAATAGCAGTTGCAATGATCCAATGCATTTGCAACACAAAATATATCCACAGCCATGTAACGCTGCCTAAAATGACAGCTAGTAATAAGCTAAGAATTATCATTGCCCATGACGGAAAATATGATGTGCCTAGCATATTGTAACTTGCACGTTGGTCGCGATAAACAGGCGAATATTCAGGAAAACTAGGATTATCTTCCGTGTTTTGTTTGGTCCCAAAATTGAATCCACTGAATAAATTTGTAAACGATTTGCGACGTTTGGGCTTCACCTCTTCATTAGAGGTTGATTCGAAATGAACAGAACGGTTTCCAAGGCTTCGACCACTGTCTGTACGATCCAAAATTGCCGAAGTTAATATAGTAGGATCTGATAGGTGGCCTGAGGTGGCAATTTTGTTGGTGTCGGTAACGTCGGTATGCGAATTTGGGACGCCAGATGTTAGCGGTTGAGTTAGGGTGTCTGCAGACTCATTTGATGCCATGTTGTTCGCAAACAAATTAAGCTCGAAGTTTTAGAGTCGCCTACATATAGTTTTTAATTTAATAAAGTCAAAATTATGTTTTCGAGGGTATACGCGGATTGAACTGTAACGAAGAAATTCTTTAAATCTTAAAAATTCAATTTGGCACAGTTTAGTATAAAGAATCACAATGTTGCTGAAGCACTGATACCTTAAAAGTCAACTAAATGCTAATTGCTAATTGCATACGGCCGGAAGATAATGCACTATGCGCGAAGTTTAACAATTAACAAGCAATTGTTAAGTAGTTAGCGGGTTAACAGCTAACCAATATAGCAAAGGTAACGTGCTTGTATAAGTTGAGGAACCACGACTTTTCGTTGGAGCGCTATATATAGTATGAATTTTGTGTAAAATCTTCTACAATGTTACAATAATACATCGATTCAATGAACGTTTCAAACCCTGATTAATATTGAAGGAATAAAACGAGGAGCGAAACAGCCAAAGAACCTCGAGAGCGAAGCGAGCCAAAAGCCAGACGTGTATATTGTTTAGATTTATTGTCTTAAATTCTAACATAAAGCTTTAAAATTGCAAGATAAAGTAGGTTTTGTAATATATTACAAACCAATTAATAGGAACTTGGAGTGAAAATACACTATGTACAACAATGGTCACTTATTCTTTTCCGAGTTTTTTATGGTGCTGTATTAAATTTTGAATTGTCTGTAAAAGTAGCTGGGCAGCTGTAAGCGCCTATTACAGTAGTACTGTGTTAAAAACTAACGATCCAGATACACTGTAACGAAATATTTTGAGGTGTGAAACAAAGGTGCAGTGGCTAACCCCAAAACGAAGGGACCATCAAATCCTAAGAGAATTTTAAGCTTCGGTATACAACCAAGAATTAAATGGCCAATAATGCATCGTCCACTTTAATTTGCGTCCATGCTGTGGAACTAGTTCTCGTCCATTCCCAAGTGGTAAATAGGCGTTTTTCATTTTTAACATCAAGTGGGAAATTGAATTTAGAATTTCGAAATTTCATAACTAATTCCACAGCATGGACGCAAATTAAAGTGGACGATGCATAAGTAGTTTAAAAACCGCGCAATCCAAGCGAGCAAGAAGCCAGCACATTTTGTTTGCAGTAAATGTTTGAAATTCTAACACGGAACTTAATATTCAATTGGGTTCAGGGGAACATGCGACACCCCTTCTGTTTTCTTTAGGTTGTCGACTGACATTCAAGATGCATTTGTTCACGCGTGCTGCAGGGGCGATGATCAAAATATTGTATTTGTGATTTATAGTCTCGGTTATTTAAAGAAATTTCGAATTTCGATATACATTATCAAATTATTTTTGATTTTTGCAACCACGATACCCGAAGGCAATTAGAATACTCGGATGTCGGTCAGAGACTATCACATCACTAACTACCAATTTGAGTTACCACACTCCACGCTAGTTTTAAGGTTTTATTTTACTAAGCGGATCACATATATTTTTGACAATGTTACTTTTAGGAGCGTACCAAAAGCATAAAATAGATTTCGAACATTAAGCCTCAGAGTATGAAGGATTTGTCTAAAACTAAATTTTATTTACAGTTTCACAACAAACGAAGGCACCTCAAAAGTAACATTTTGCATAAACTTGAAAGCAAAAGCAGCACACGTCCGGTTAACATTGCGAAACCAAAAACACACTTTGCTGTTATAATCTTTTGTGTTGGTGAAAAATGAAACAGTATAACGTGCGTTTTGATAGCAATTATCTTACATCTGGTTCGCATTATGCTGGTGATATCAAACAAGTGCACGCTGAATAGCATTTACGGTTGCGCTGAATTGTGAAAATTGGTTTGAATGGTCGCGGTGTTTTTTTAAACTTTCGATATATACGTAATATATATTATATATTATGTAACAGCCCAAGTCAGGCTAATCCAGTAGTCCAGGCTGTAATTACGACTTGGCCAGCCCACGGCGTATAATTCTTTCTATGCGACAATTGCACGCCTTGTGATTGGTTTCTTACTTAATGTCATTGCTAAACAAAGACAATTCTTTGTAAGAAACAAATTACAGTGATGATGATTTGTTAATAGAGTTCTGCATCAAATTTTTAATGAAGTTCAGACAATTTTTCGGGCCAGTGGACGCGGTGGCCAAAGCTTACTGGACCTGAATAGTTTTTTACGATAAAACATTGTGCAAAAATAACTGACATTTCCGCGAAAAACTGGTAAGATTTCTATTATCTGTTGTTTCAGCAAATTTTTGACGAATAATCAACGATGATATAAAGTCGTCTAAATTGACTCAAACCATCTAACCGAAAATAATGTATGCACTTATATCAAACCAAATCGCGTCTCAATCCAGTATATTTTAGCTAGATTACAAAATTTTAGTCATTTGCGTAAAAATAACAGCTAGACTGCTGCAAGCAACATTGTTAAACGAAAAGTTCTACCAATACTTGAGCTCAAGGTTGTGTGTTGCAAAACTCCAGCGGTATACACGGTGTTTTTTCTGTTTTTCTGTTTTGTCCAAAGGAGTAGAATAACTGAAAAAAAGTTTTTGTACTTTCAATGGTAGCAAACAGCTTGCCTTGAACGACAAAACGTCGCGGAAAACTGCGAAAAGTAGTCGTTCTTACACCTCAAATTAGGAACAAAATTTCGCTTAAGCTCTGATTTACTAGATTTTGTAATTTCTGTTTCATGATATAATATACCACACTCGAAATAATATTTCTGATATTTAAGAAAAAATTTCTTGCATTTAAGAAATATAATTAGCAATGTGCACTTGAAAAATATTTCTGTTATAACAGAAAAGATTTCAAAAAAAGTTTTGAAATAAAGTCTGAAAATAAACGTTTTCAGTTATTTTTAGAAAAATTGTCTTAAATATCAGAATAACTTTTCAGATTCGTCACAGAAAATACTTTGCTGGTTACTGCAGGCAGTCATGGAGCTGAATTGGAAGCAGACGCAATTTTTGTTGCATCAACTGAGAGATCTAATATTACTCACCGTGTTATTGCTAATCTGTATGCCGTAGCCTAAGCTCTAACCGTAATTTAGACCAATTTCGAATTGGAAAAGTCCAACGCAAAATTTCGACTTACTTGCAAGGCGAAATTCTCCTTCTTTCATATATAAGCTAGGAGACTGGTTTTGTAGTTTAATGTCATATTTAAATAGGATTGGCTGATGCGAATACGATTACATCATTCAGCAATAGAAAACGAAAATAGGCGTTCGGGTTCCATTGTCTGAAACGAAGGTATTGCAACGATATTAAGAAAACCGTGTAAATTTTTATTGTATACGACGCATAGTAGATGCTTCGAAGACTTCTAAGATAAGTATCGAATCAGAAACCCTTAAGCTTCGGCAGAGATTCTTCCGTTTAGCGCTAGCTCAAGTGGTCATTCCGCGTTGACTAGCCAATTTGGGAATTGGGCTGAATTACGACTTGAGTTTCTACGCATATACTTCATTGATTGGGCGAAGCGAAACTCCGATCGAAGCTCGGAGTTACGCGAAGCGTTTTATGTTTTGTACTTGGGGGTCGAAAGGTGGATGTCCGTCCGTCCGTCTGTCCGTCTGTCCGTCTGTCCGTCTGTCCCTCTGTCCGTCTGTCAGTCCGAAAAGAATCCCAGGAACGAATGAACCGATTTTGATAAACTTTTTTTGTTTGAAAGCCAATTATCCTGGGATGTTAACCTCGCACTGGGGTTTTAAAAGTTTAAGCCGTTTATTAGCTACAGGCTAATTTGCATAATTAATAGGACTTTCCACAATATTTCACTAATTATTACAGTTAGAAGCAATCTAATTTTAGCATTAAAGGTTTTTGGGTGCGACAAATCTCCGCAGACTGTTTACAAACCTCCAACACTGATAATTGAGTAGTGAGCTAATGGATAATTTGCATATTAGCATAGTTTGTAAGCCTAAATTAGGACTTCTTACAATATTTCACTAATTATTAAAGTTAAAAGCAATATAATTTCAGCAATAAAGGGTTTTTAGGTGCGAGGAATTTGAATAAAAAGCTTACAAACATCCAAAACCGATAATTGAATGGTTAGCTAATAGCTAATTTGCATATTAGCTTAATTGACAAGACAAAACTATGACTTTTTAAATTATTTCAGTAATTATTAGGGTTTACTGAAGGTTTTTGGGTGCGAGGTATCTGTATCAATTGTTTACAAATCTCCAAAACCGATAATTGAATAGTTAGCTAATAGCTAATTTGCATATTAGCTTAATTGACAAGACAAAATTATGACTTTTTAAATTATTCCAAAAATTATTAGGGTGGCTGAAGGGTTTTTGGGTGCGAGGAGACGAAATTGCTTACAAACCTCCAAAACCGACAAATGAATAGTTAGCTAATAACTAATTTGCAAATATTACCTTAATTGCTTACGTGTGTTCGAGCTTCGCTCAATAAATGTAGTCCCACTACGACTGGTTTTATGCTGTAAACTGACATTTAATTAAACTTATGTATCAATCAAGATTTTTTGCAAAAAATTTACATCTGACGCTTCTGTAGTCAATAGTTTTTTATTACGCAATGTTTTAGAATTTTTATATATATTTTGTAAAATAATTTGATTTTCAATGTCATTTTTGTTTTAAAGTTAGCATTCACTAACGTTTAATCGGTTGAAGAACTATGAAATACTTTCTAATTTAGCCGTTTTTCCGGACAATAACGAAAAAAACCCAGCGTTTTGCGGTCAATTCAATTTTTGTTAAAACACCAATCCTACTTGAGTTATACATATGGCGCTGTATTAGAACCGGTCACTTCTAGAAGTTTCACGTTATATCAAATAACAAGCTAATAACAGACAGCATTTTTCGTATTTAAGCTTGACGTTCTGAAATGTCAAAATAATACGCATGTCATATCTTATCATCATTTAATAACTTAAAGCCGTATTCACGCGTACAAGTTTTTGCAGCGAGAACGCACGGCTGCAACTTGCACGAAAAACTTGCAGCTGATTTTTTAACAAAAGCTGCAACTGCAAGTTTTAGCTGTAAGAAACATTCACGCATGAAGAAGATCGTACTTGAAAATTTTTTGATTTGAAAATGTTATTAATTTAACAATGTCTATCTTGAGTGCTAAATATATGCAAAACAAGTCCAGTCATTATCGCCGTGGACTGCCAAATCTCAAACAAGTTTGATATTTGAGTTAATGCAAGGTCTGTGCATAAATTTTTAATGTTCCAATTTGTCGAAGAAGCGCTTGACAGCAATATTTCAAGTTTACCCAATCAAAATTCAGGTGCAGGAAATTCATGCGACTTGCAGGTTTGTTTACACGTGAGAATTAAAATTAATTACGTGAATTTCAGTGCATTATTGAGAACATCGAAGCCGTTTTGCGGCCGAACTTGCAGATACAAGTTGCACGTGTTTGTTTTGGCTGCAAACTACTTGCACGTATGAATAGGGCTTAACACACGCAACAAATATGAAACGATAAATACAGATTGACTAGTATATGCAAATATTTCAAATGAGCTTTATAACTGTCAAGTTGGATGTATATGGAAATATAATCAGTACGGTTCTGAAGTTAGATGTGACAGTTACTGATCACAAATTATCAAAAATTAAGTCAACATTGTTTGCGGCTTTTGCATACTTTTACCTTACATTCTTGTGTCGGATTAGAAAAAGGTTATTCTATGCCTAAGATTAAACCTTTCTTTAAGATTTTGTGTAAACCTAAGCTTGCGCCTATGCTTATTAAACTTTAACGTTATATGTGGAAAAAATTTACAAAAGCCCTTTTATAAACTTATTTTTACAAAAATATATTTGGTGAAACTTAGCCAGATGTCAACGACCAATATGCGACCTCGGCAGGGTGTAAACGGATAGTGAAAATTACGGAAAAGTAAACAGATATGAAGTTATACCCTGGTAGTCGTTGTGCAAGACGGAACTTTTCGCAGAGCAACATTTCAGTCCGTGTTCACAAGTGCTAATGATTTAAAAATATGCCATATGGATCAAATTCAAAGTATGTAAAATCTCCTCGAAATCAAAATCACCATTTCATCATTGGCTATTTCTTAAGTTAGATTAATTCAGATTTCTTCTTTTGACGTTTCATCTGTTGTTTTGCCAAAAAATCCCCTGACCAAAAATGTCGAATTACACCACTATTGTTTCAAGTGTTATTCGCCATTATTTTATATCCTTGACGCATCTATATTGTCGCCATAGTCAGTTGCGCTGCCATTTTTGTGATTATCGCCGTGCATTTGATCGCTATTTTTGTATTCCTGAGCGATTTTGTTTCCATTTCCACATTCCAATTCTGAGCAGAACGACGGTGACGAATTAGAACTGCAGTCAACTTCGCATTTGACTGTGGAATTAACGTCATTGCACTCAAAAAATCCGGAATGTCCCGATAAAGCGATAACGGGTTGCTCAGAGTTGTTAGCACGCGGTTTCGGCCACTCGATCCGCGGCAACTTAAAGCTTGGCGAACAATCATCTCTAACTGTACCAGGGGCCGCCAGAATAGCGTCGATGGAAAATAGAGTGGACAGAGTTTTCGAAGCAGTAGCGTTGTATCGGTTCAACAGAGCCACATTTGAGTCTGGCGAGGGAGAGAATGTTTCAGAATGCGGTGGTCTGCAATACTGCGTCCCAGATTGGGTTGTTATGAGATCGCCTGAATTTCGTGCGTTGCTTAATATAAAGCTAGATTCAGATTGAACTGAATCAACGCTTCGACCTGAATTCGACGACAGCGGTCGTTGAGTAGTAGCGATCAGTTGTGTTGAAGACGATGGCCGAGGTTGTTTAGAAAATGCTGGAGCGGATGGACTTAGTCCACGCGAACGAGTGGTCGCGGCTTGTTTGTCGAGCAACCTTTGCCGGCGCCGTTCCTCGCGTTCTTGCTCTCGTCTAAAAACGAAAACAGGCGCAACCTCGGCAAATTTTTTCGGCCTGAGATTAAATAAAGATCTAAACAAAACACTGGGGTAATCAACGTGGCCATGGTCATTTTCAAAAGGAAGAGGTTACGGTCTATAACAATTTTTGGGGAATTATTTTCGTGGGCTCGCAAATGAAAAAGTTCTTAGAAACTCCTCGAATAAAATCTGGTAAATGAGGCTTGAATTGACGTGTACCTTAAGATTAAAGTGGTAGATCCATTAGATTTAAGAACTTTGAAATACTTTTCTCAAGGCCTATTCTGGGTTTCCAGTATATTTTGAGTGCAAATATGATGTCCAAGAATGTTAGTGGTAAAATTTTTCGAGAATTCAAAGGTTTAGAAGCCAATATTTTCTTTCTTTCAACGTTATAGGTATGTAAGTTTGTAAACATAAGATTAGCTACTTGAAAAGCTATACGTTGGTAACCCATGAGAAAATATTTTTATAGTTTTTGATTAGCACCCTAAATGTAATTCTAAGTTACAGGTGCGACTATGCTTACCTTTTGACTTCTTCAGGATCAATAGGATTGCCTGAACACGTTTGCGGATGCGCGTTATGCGCCGGTCTTCCTGGTGCTTTCTTGGTATTTTCTTTCTTGCGCCATTTTGCCCGACGATTTTGAAACCAAACCTGAAATCAATTTAGGTTGTTACAAAACATTCAAACCGCAAATATGTTACGTTTAGTTGCAACGGCTTTCTGATAGGAAAGAACCCTTTTATGCTATGAAACATAGCAGTTTTCTAGCGTGTTTAGCAAATACACTGATGTTCAGGGAATATATATTACTGACGCCAAATATGTATTTAGCAAATATTTCGCCATGCAAGAGAAAGAAAATACGAAAAAGGTTTTGAATTTTTAACTCGTCACGTGTCTATATGATATACTTTTAAGCTACTGGTCTTGAATACGCTCGGGGATCTCTAGACGAACAATTTACATACCAAAATGTTCTGCGCAATATCTTCCTATCACGCGTGCTGGTTCATAAATTTTTTGAGGAAGAAACTCGCAATAAACCTATCGGAAAACATAGATACTGTCTACAGCATTATTGTTGACAACATTGTGCCCTATAAACCACGAGTTCCAGTGTAGTAAAATTTTTAACAAGACATTCACCAGCCATCGTCTGATAGTTGCGCGTTAGACTTTAACGGTTCGAAGTGGTCCGACTCTCAACCGCACTTACAGCAGACCGGACAGCCTTTGTAGCAGCCCGGACCCTAGCTTTGTGTGTACTGGACTGTTAACCAAATTCGGATCGGCCTGGTCCAAATCACTACCAAAGACGTATGTAAGGTTCATTTTCTGGCGGATGTATTATCCTTATTCGCCTGCGCTAACTTCATTATGTCCCGCGGGATCAAAAATTTCTTGTGACAAATGCGCTATTTAAATAAATTTTTAAAGTATAAAATACATAATCGATTCTTATCGCGTTGTTTGGGGCAAAACAAATTCGTTTACGTTCACAAACAGTGGCCTTAAGTTCATTTTCTTTCTATCAGATGGTTCTTGAAGGAATACACGAAATGATTGGGGGGGCATAAGTAAGCTTTTACACTTAGGTTTATTTGTGGTCAACATAAACAGTGACGCAACAAGAGGGGGGCGTGTCTTACAGGTGAAAACATATCTTTAAGGCTCAAATTTTGAAATTTTTGTATCAGAAAATTTAATTTTAAAATTGTGTTTGCCTTGTCTCTTGCGAAATCTCTTCCATTATATATTGAGCTCCAGCACGTAACCCTACTCGTTTTAGGATCAACTGCTGTGCCTTTGAACATGAACTGTTTAGTAGCAGAAATCGGTTGCATTCTAATAGATCAAAAGTGGTTGAAATTGGATCGGAATTTAACAACATCGCTAAGCACAGCCGGCAGCAACTAGGATTATGGCTTACTGTAGTTCTACAGCGAAATCTAATATATAGAAGGCGGAGAACATCATCATGAGCGCTTAGGGATTTTCAAAACAAATGATATGATGGGACCGCGCTACCAGGAAAATTGACCCAATTTTGAACCAGTTTCGACCTTGTTTCAAATGCGTAATAAACGCATTACCGTATGAAACGCCTTTTAGTTCAATTTTGAAACTTATGCTGTTGTAGGCAGTGGTGAATCGAGAAATTTTGTGACAAGGGCCCGCCAAAAAAACTTAAACAATTATCGCGAGCCAGAGGCAAACAATAATTTTATAGATCAAAATTTTTATTTTTTAACCAATCGGTAGGGCGTTTAATCGCTGATGGGAAAAGGCGCATGGTCAACATGGTTCGCTGCATCCTCCAGTGTGGCTGTATTCGACAAAACGTTTAAAATCTAATATTGGCTCGGGCCATCTATGTTTCATGATAAGATAAATAGATTCTTTGAAATGCGAAAAAGTTTTATTCAAATGATGAGATCTCGTGAGAATTGTTTGACTGGGAGCAATTTTCGCTCGATTATGCGCGCGGCAGTGGTAAACTTTGATGTTGACTTTTGAATCAAATATCTCAATAATGTATCCTTGAGACACAACGTTTAGTTGAAAAGAAATCATTTTGGTTACTGGCACTTTAAAGCTGAGCGAGCCAAGCAAAATAAACCCAAATATCGCCACGAGAAAAATGAAAAAGCGTTACACATATTAGTAATTAAAAAGATTCAAGGGTGGAGTTGTTAAATTATGGCGATTATTGCATACCTACATGTAGACGAAAAATTTTTTTCCAGCAACCAATTCGCGCCCTTGCATAAAACTTCGGCGTTTCAAAATAACACTGATTGTGGCGCTATACCTTTTGATGACGTCAGGCGTCAACCGTCACCGTCCGGCGCCGTGTGTCACCACTTGGCACCGTCTGGCGCCGTGTGTCACCACTTGGCACCGTCTGGCGCCGTGTGTCACCACTTGGCACCGTCTGGCGCCGTGTGTCACCACTTGGCACCGTCTGGCGCCGTGTGTCACCACTTGGCACCGTCTGGCGCCGTGTGTCACCACTTGGCACCGTCTGACTCTGTCCGGCGCCGTCCGTTACCATCCGTCACCGTGTATTACCGTGCAGTATCGTGCTCGAATTCATCACGTACGGCTACAATACCGGTATGGTGACGGGCAGCGCCGGAAACCGCCGCATTACAAGCGTAGTGCCACCGTCAATGAGCGCTGTAGTTACACGAATAGGAAGGAGAACTGATATTTCTTTTGCCTCGTTAGAGGGTACGTCCAGTTATTTCGGTATCCACCGTTATTTATTTTTAGTTCATCCCATATTAGACCGAACACCCTTCTGTTTAAAATTCTTTCTGGTGGGCAGAATTGACTTGCTTCGATGAATTTTTGCAGATTGCCGTGTCCGTTATTGTTTCTTGTGAATTCAACGTTATTCGACTTGTCTAAAGTGTCTGTTACGTATTTCGGCAGTCCAGGACATTCTACTGCTTTGGTCTCTTTCATGGACTTTGATTAAGATTTACGGAATCTATCCAATGACAGATTCAAATTAAGAACACGGCCTTCTATTGATTGGGAATCATAATGGGTACCCCTCTTATTACCCTCTTTTTTCGGGTCACTACAGTATCGTACGATGACGGACGGCGACGTTCGACGCCTGACGTCAACGGGCGGCACAAGTTGACATTACGATTTTTCAAAAAGTATAGCACCATCCTACTGTTATGATATGCAATTGGAGTTACATCAACAGCTGACGCAGTAAACGTTAGACAGCAATTTTGAATCATTTCGAACTGGCGTTTGTTGCCAACGAGCATTACGTCATGCAATCTGACGGATTCTTTTTGCTTACCTGTACTCGACTTTCAATCAAATCTAGCCGTAATGCTAACGCTTCGCGCATAAACACATCAGGATAATGCGATGCTTCAAATGCAGCTTCGAGCTGTTCAAGTTGCCATGCGGTGAAATTTGTTCGAGTTCGTCGACGTTTGCTGTCTTTGCTGTCTTTCGAGCGAAAATCTTAAAATCAAAATTATTTCAGCAAACAACATAGCAACAACACATATATATAAAGGCAAAATTTAACCACCGCTCAGATTATTAAAACCGAACAAAGAAACCTGTGCAAACGTTTGCATCTGGCTTAAAAACCTTCTTATGCCTTTAGCGATAGATCCAAAATTGGACGTGGTTTTTACTCCATTTAAGTTTAGCTTTGAAGCCATCTGGTTTTCGGACCGACCAAAAGTAATTCAAAATATTCGCATAGGTTTATACAAGGGTCAGCGAAAATCGAACAATATAAGTAAATCTGTCGAGCGAAACGAGCTAGAAACCAGACGTAATCTTAATAATGATGGCAAAATTTTAGTTTTGCGCGGATCCAGTGAGGAGGGATGTGATCCTGATACGACGTCCATTATATGATTTATGTGTAAAAATCATGCGAACAAAACTCAATAAATTTAAATTTACCAATTTTTCAGTAAACATTTGGCCAATGTTATTGGATTAGGCTTACGTTTAGAGATTTAGGCTCAGATTTGGACTTTGGTTGACTCTAAGGCTTAGGAGGCGGGCCCCTATTAGTTAACATGTGTCAAACATATTTTATATACACAGAATTTTATGAAAAACTTCGCTTGCGAAACGAGCACACACTTATAGACATACCTGTAGGTGGCTGTGTCACTCCTAAATATATTTCAACCTTCAACCTAAAAACTAAAATAAACTAAATCCAAATCCTAAACCACACCTTAAGGGAGTCCCCGGCTACGCATAGTCTCTCTTAGCACTTAAGCTAGGCTTAGGCGTTGCTAAACGGCGTAGAAATTTTTATAATCTATGTATGGCGGCTGTGTCCGCAAGGTAATAGTACTCAGGGCTCTGCGTGGCCACTAAATATATTTTGTTGCTGGCTTGTGGTGCGAAAGCACATAGCTAGGGGGTTTGGAGGTTATATGTTGTTGTTGTTGTCATTAGGTTATTGTAATGGCGGATGTGTGTGTCCCTAAGGTGCCGCGGACACCCGGGGCGCACAGAAATATGCAAACCAACTCCATATGGGGGCTGGGGTAGCCAGCCTCCATAATCATTCTTGTATTTTGCACTTTGGAGTATGCGGCGTATTTTTGACTTTGGCGTTTGCACTTAGTTGTGGCGGAATAGTTGAATAATTTGTTGGAGTTGAATTGTGTAGCGAATCGGGTGACTTAGGCAGGAATAGGCATTTAACTGGAACGGTGTCACGGTAGCTCAATGTGAGCACGGTGAAACTAACAGTATCAGGTATTCATTACGGAAGCGCATAGCGCGGAGCCTACGGGCAGTACCAGGAGAACCGGGGTTACTGGGGAATGTTGTAAGGAGTTACTTGGGATTATGTGGGAGTTACTTGGGATAGGTCGATTCTAGCGGGGCTAGTTTCGGCTGTAGGACTTGGGATTTACTTGGGGATTTTGCGGTTATTTGGGTATTTAAGGAGAACTTGGGTTGTCACGTTACGTTTGCATTTGTTTTGTACGGTGTGAGCTTGTGACTTAGTGGAACAACAGGGATAAGGAGTATCGTAGTTGACGTGCGGAAAGCACCTAACAAAGGAACTTTCGGCACATTCGGAGAACATAAGGTCGGCAGCATAAGCATTTTTACTCGTTTACTTGTGTACTCGGTACTTGTGCTTTACTGAATATAGCTTTAACGTGGTGTTGGGAGGGAATAAAAGGAAAACGACTGCGTTTACTGAATCAGAGCGATATAAGCGTCATTGGAAACGGACCTGAACGCGGAGTTGGTGGTTTCAACCCATACCCGAAATCACGAACTATTCACAATACCTATTAATCTTAGCATTAAATCGTTTTGAAAGCTAACAATTCTTGTACTTTTAATAAGGGCTATAAAACCTCAATCCCCATCCGAAGCGTGACATTTTGTGCAATATTTTTCAAGAAAAATTCAATAAAACTGACCAGTGCAACATTTATCGACTCCAATCATATTAGCTGTAATGTTGCCATGGTGCGATGCGAACTTCGCCGTCACCTTTTCAGATACAGTCTGGCTGGTGGAATCATCTTGTTGCCTCAACTCATCAGTTGAGTTTAACTCATGTTCTGTTGAAATTTTCATGTCGAGTTCAACTCCAGGCGATACTTCAGCTTCGGAACTGTCTGTTGCGGTTGGATTTGATGTTGTTGATTCTCGAGGGGTTGCTAAATATGTCGCAAGTTGTTGCGCGAGTGGCCATCTCTGGGAAAACGCGACAGTATCCAGTGTTATTTGACTCGATAACGATTTGAATGGCGATAAATCTATGCAGCATGGTGTGGTTGACTGGGTTGTAAACGATGTTGAAGACGATACACAGGTTACCGCAGAAGTTAAGTTGCGATCGTTCGTCGATGAATCAGGTGAGTATTGGAGCGATACGTCGGGAGAAAGTTTGTGTTTGTGTTGTTGTTGGTGTTGTTGTTGTTGTTGCAACTGCTGTTGATGTTGCAGCTGCTGCTGATGTTGTTGAACAAATTGGAAGTAAAGTTGTTGGAAGCTAGTGCTGAAATCGCTTGATAGCATCATCGAAATATGACCAGATTCTATTTAATTGAACATTTTGTTGAATTGATAATGTTTTTAAATTAATATTACAACAAATCTTATGTTCACTGTTTAAAAATTAAAAATAATAATCCAAGAATCAGTGTATAGACTTCTCTAAAGTATATGTTCCTAAATAAAGATTTTATGAATACTTAAAGGTATGAATGTCAATTTCGTATAACTGCCCTTCCATTTTGTGGTTAAAATTAACGTGCGGATCCAAGGAGTAACAGGGGTGATTAGTAGTTGTGTCTTTTCTGAGTCAAAAGTTTACTAAGACTACGATAAACTTAAATTCTCATACGGTTCAGATTCCGTTTTTGATTTACCAAAAGCTGTCTTCCCTTAAAACCGGATATGGCGGTACAAATATGTGATTGAATAATACGTGCCATTAATTTAAAGCTAAATATATACTTGTACATATTACTGCAGACATTCGAAATCATTGATCTGTTAAACCGAATTATACAAGTATTTTATGCCGAAAGGCAAGAGTTGTATTTTCTTACGGCTATATATACACTCCAAGAAGAAAAGACTACCAACCAAAGTTGAAACCAGATTGGGCGAAGGCCCACGGGCCCGAGTATGACCCAGGCTAGGACCCAAATGCTGCGCCCGGAAGCCTAAGGGGGCCGGGTCTGGTTTTGGGCCAAACTTTGTACTCTCGAGAGGAATTAAATCGGAGCAGTGCGTGACCTCATTTTGTCCCATTGGCCAGCGAAATAGACCACTGGTTTGATGTTGTAATAAGATTTAGATACGATACGTATTTTTGAATAATTCCTTTCAATTTTTATAAATACTGCGGCCATGGCGTAGCAAGGATTTTGAAATGTAGGGTTCCGTTGTGCAAAAACTTTGAACGAGAGTTTCTTTAGTTCCCAAATCGCAATCATTTGCACCTGTACGGGTGTAAAAAGTTTTGTAGTCCACTGTACTACAAGCGAGATTGTTGGTTATCCAGACTACTGAACTGCAGACGTTTGTGCTACTATAAAAACCCGTTAATTACTGGCGTGAAAACACAGTGCTACTTCGATTGTTATCCAAGCTCACTCTCAACGCGTGCTCGATGTACAAGCTATTACGGACGACTTTGAGCGGAATTCCAGTGCGGGTGCCAAAGTAGTAACCGGAATTCGCAGTCTTTTGCATCCGGCTGTCATTGAAGCTCTTCCGGCTCTGAGAAGGAAGCTGCACTGAATAATATTTGTTGAAATATGAAATATTGTTATGTTTATATGGCTCGTTTTATGTTTTTTCTGCTCCAAACCTATACAAAATTTGCAAAGCGGACCGGGCGCGAGCCGAGTGTGATGGGCCCGGGTCGAGCCCACGGGCTAAAAACCGGGCTGGTTCTAACCCTGCTACCAACGATCCGAACAAATTAAAGAATTAAACTGTTTCAAAGCGTTGAAGACTCTACTATTGAGAAAATGATATCGGTTACAAAATCAGACAACTCTTAATCCAATTGTTACTAATAAACAGCCAACTGTGGCGGTGGATCAGTTCTGTGCGGCATCGCGTTGGCAAAACGAGAGACAAAATTAAACTATTTTGAAATTAACTAAAATGACAAAATGTAAACGACTTTTAAGCTTTCAAATTGATCTTAAAACAAACGCATAGACTACGAGTGATTTTAAAATATACACTGGCGTTTATTTAACTTATTTCTATCAAAGAGGGCTGCTGTGTACGATGAATTGAAACCAATTTCGCAAATGAGATCATTGGATGGACGATTTCAAACGGGGCTAATGGTGCGGTTTCAAATGGCTGTTTTAAAACCATGATCGCAATTGGGTGACCCACTTAAGTGTAGTTTTGGTTCGTTTTCTGAATTGAATTTTTCAAACAACACGTTTGTTTGGGAGTATAGGATGCATGTATCCGAGCGAATGACAATTGCCCACAACGATATGTTGGGTGCACGAAACTTGTCGTCGCAGAAATATTAAATTCTGAATCGCTTTTTTTGGTATTTGTTTTATTTAATTCACAAAATAGCACAACCAGCAAACTGGCCCGTAGTTAACTTTACCTTGCTGGAGCGGCTAAACATTTTTCAGGAGAAGCATTGAACGGTTTTCGAAGGCTTACAAGCAAGGGTGGAAAATTTTTAGAGAGGTAAAATTGTTTCAGGGGGGCTGAGCTCTCATTAGCCCCCTTTTGCTGCGGGTTTGCCAGTAAAACAAATAATAATTCAAATAATCACCAACAGTTACTCAAACTTTAAGTTTATAATTCACATCGTTGTATCTGTGTCGATATTGTTAGATGTTCACTGTAAACTTTAATGACTGGAAAAATCAATTCAGCCAGCGAATTAGTTCTTTCGGAGTTCATATCAGTAAACATAAACTAACTCCGAATTGAGTTGATTTGATCGGGTTGATATTCTGAGCTCTGAAAGCCCTAATTCAGATTTGGAATGCGGCGATACATGCTACACACATATACCCGAATTCGGGCTCTGTAGCTATTTTAATGTCACCTATTGTCATTGAATCAAAGCTCGCAGAACTAAGCGAAAACCATGAAACGTTCGCTGTCTTTTAATTGATAAATATCATACAGAAATTTGAAAAGTTGCACATGTATATAAACGCTACTTACGTTTTCTAGTCAAAATTACTTTCTGTTAGATGCAGTACTTTTGAATGCACAAATCCAACAGGTTTATCGCTTGAGCTCCATAGCCTCGGGCACGTAATTCAAATTGAGCCAAGGGGCTCGCTTAGAAAAGTTTCGCACCCTCGTAAGTTTTTTTATTTCAACAGCATACCCTACCCCTTCTAACACTGTTTTGGCCTCGCTAACAGGTTGAGCTCGTTGCGGGACTGCATACACTGAAGCAGATTGAGCGCTGGGAAAAGTTTCCTTAGTATCGAGGAAAGCGAAGTTTTACTTTAAGGTAAACGATAAGGGCATGCCGACTGTAGAGGCAACGGGACTATGGGCTTAAAGACTGGGATGCTTAGGCTAAGACTTGAACTTAGACTGCTGCTTAGGATTAGGTTTATGCATAGTCTGAGACTTAGGTTTCGATTTATTCTTAGGCTTATTATTTAGAATCCTTCGCCTATAAGTTTTACAATTTCAAAACAAAGTCTAAAAACCAATTTGCCTTGTGATCAGCAGTTAACGTTCATTTGTAATCAATGAATTAATTTTCTTGAGTGAGATCAAACGATGCAAATACAGATTTAACCATATGCTTCTAAATTTCATGATACGTAGGCATATCATGAAAGTTTAAAACTTTACTGTCATAAGTTTAAGACTTTTTAGCGGTCTTTCAATTTTTTAATCTCGAATACTGTAGTGACCCGAATAACAGGGGGGACTGGTATTTATTTGGCCTCTCCAAAGGGTACCCTCCTTGATATTCGGTTACGGACTGTTATTTATTTTTAACCCGCCCTCCGCCGTCCTTCGTTAATGATATATTCGGTACTGCAACTGTCCGTTGAATTAAACGTTTAGGGCGATAATGCAAGGCTATACTTCGGGGTTCACGTTAGCAATAGCGCGCTTGGTACCTGTTTTGTCACTGTACCCATAGCGGCACATACTAATCGTTTTGCTACGCATATGGATACCAACAGAAAATAAAATGTTATGCATAGCTAGGTTTTCAAAAAATTGACCTACCCATATGGGTAGAGTCAAGGTGTCTGCTCGTAGCCCATATAGATGCCAACTTAATAAACCTTCAAGCTTGCCCTTTAAAACGCTTCAATACAGCGACTTTAATTTTACAAGTTCGGTATTAGTCTGTTTTTATTATTTATCTTTTGAAAAACTGTAAAAATGACACTAGTTATAAATATTATTAAAACAGTCGCAAGGTACCCATATGGGTAACAAACCGAAGACTAGCTACCCATAGCTACAAACGTATGGTACTCATATGGGTAGTAGCTAGCTAACAACCTATTCATATAGGTTGTTTCTACCTCCTGCTATGGGTAAGTGACAAAACACTTACCAAGCGCACAATTGGTAACGTGAACCACGCATTAGGAATGTACTTTCAAAATTTAAGTATATACGCTTTAAAGTTTCGAACCCAAAATATTTGGGCCTGGAGTCCTTTATGCGCTACAATTAGGGATAATTGACCTTTATGAACTCTAATTAGGGTTTAGGGACTCTATCCGCTTAACGGACTCTTATCACGGATACGGACTCGTATTGATTGGTACTCAAAATGGGGACCCCCCTCTTATCACCCCCTCTTATTCGGGTCAATACAGTATATCTTAGATTGTAAAATTGGACTTTGGCCCATATATTCGCAAATGTGTATAACAACTATAATCTATTAATAAGTTTTCATACTCAATAACTATCGCAGTTAAGTATTGAGCACAAAATTGGCGCAGAAGTAGAGCAAATCATATGCGAAAAATGTGTTGAATTTTTAACTTCAGCATTCACTGGTTCGAATGTTACAAGAAATATCAGTACCTGGTGATATTTATGTGCTACGCTAATTTGAGAATACGAATACTTAATTGAACGCGAGTTTAAGCTCTCACAACTCAGCTCAACATTTCCTGTGTATCTTCTATTTGTAACACTAGTACACCTTGAAACTTAGAAAAAAGCGGCCCATATTAATGACTAATATCCCAGGGTGAACTTTGATTGATATAAATTCACCAATACGAGGTATTCGAATAAACAAAATTTCCAAACTCGCGGAAAATCATTGAAATTAAATTTACTCTCAATTTTGTCCAAAACACGCCGCCTTTTAAAGCCAATTTAAAACGTGATTCTCTTTAAACGGCAACCAACCAATCAATTGTATAGTCAATTCTTTCTGTCTTACGGTAGATGACCGGCCCTGGATATTGACTAAATGAGATATTATGACATCTGATACTAAGTGGGAAGGCAGGCAATAATCGTTGCATATAGAATATAATGAGTTTAAATGTAAACTATAGAAATCATCTATGCGTCTGCCCACAGCTATCATAAATGAATATTTACCAATTTAGCTCAGGACTTTGAAAAGATAGAATTCTAGCTATTATTGACAACGAAAGCATAGATGTATACAAGTGGGCAAAGGAGGTTATATATGTATGGCAAATTTTTGGAATGACTTAAAAACTCACTTTTACAGGCTTTAGAATAGCCTGCAGAGATGGAAAATTTCTCATGCTCACTACGCTTACGAAAAGTTTTAGGCAAAGTTATCCCGTTCCGAAATAAAATCTTGCCTATGTCTCAGAACGAAAGCAATTATCTATTAAGTTCCGGCCTAAAACGGTTTTGATACAGTGGTCCACTGATGTAGCGAAACAAGGACGCTAAATGGTTAGGATGGCACGCAAGCCTGAACCGGATTCTAATAGGAAATTAAAAATTGTCAATTATAAAGCAATATTGTTATTGCTGAAGCTGGTATATAAATTTCTTGCATGGCTTTAGTTCGTAATTGGTACTTTTAAATTATGACATTTTAACATTGAAACAAAAGACACTTTAGTGCCATTACCATTATATACAGATATAACTGAGGACATGGTTGATGCAGCAACCTTCATCAATGGCGGATACAGATATTTCTCACGAAATGGTCAAACGATGTTAGAATATTGAAAACATGTCGTCATCAAAGCGACGCAAGAAGCAAAACGCAATTTTAATACTAAATTTTAATTGCAAAATTTTGGCTTTCATCCTTACTGGTGTGTTTAGTGACCCTTATTCGCCAGTGGTCTTCGTGCATTGATTAGTCAAATCTCGTTTTATAAATGGGTACAAAATGTAAACATTTGCGTGTTAATAGTTTCAGAATAGACAAACGCCGAATTGGGAACAAGCAATATATATAACTGCTGTCTCGTTTGAGTAGTCCATTCTTCCAATTGCGATAACGTTTAATCATTAGGAAAAGATAAGCTGGGACGGTTCCATTGAGCGCCGTCATAAATGTTATAAATGCGGCGCCGTGCGGCGCCGGACACCGCCTCAAATCGAAATTCTTTAACTGTAACAGATAAAATTAGCTATTCCTATGCTGTAGTTAATAAAATATTCGGTAGCAGGTTGGAAGTTGTTGTTATGAACAAATATATAGTAAACATATTTTCAAGTTCTGTTCCTCAATTCCTCAACATTAGCTTTAAATGGTATTATTAAGAAGCCACACTGTCGAACGCAATAAGTACAACTAAACTTAATATCTGGTTAAACCATAAGCAATACATTTAACTGGTGTAATTAGGAATTGTTTGTTGTTCCAAATTTTAGGTTCAAATCAAACGAGCCAATCAAGCTTATACCCAGAGGCAAAACGCAGTATATAGTCAATTTTGCTTCTAATCGTCAAAATATAAATTGCAGTTGTTTGGCATTTATTACAGTGTTAGTCTAGAAACATATGCTGGAAGATTAAGATTTTATTAATAATTTATATTTCTACGCAAGCAAAAAACTTATCTGGTTCATCTTAAACCGATCAATCTATTTAGTTTTAGTAGCAGTAATTGTTTAGTGAATCTAAATTTTTAGGTTTCACATCGCTTGAGGTAATTTAAGCTAATACCCCTATCGCATTAGTCAATTTTGCTTCGAAGCGTCAAAAAACAAATTGCATTTGTTCAACGAAGCATTTCAATTGCAACTAGCGCTGGCATTTTAATTCATTTACATATACACATTTTAGCGTTTTAAATAATTCCTACCTAAATAAATTGGCTTATTATTTTAAAAACAAATATAATATTACAATGGGGCGTTGCTAGTAATTTTCAAGCTTAATTTCTGATGCGGCAATAGAAGCCTATTTCAATTTTTATATTAATAGCCAATCCGCAATCAGAAATTATTTGCAGATCGGCCAAGAACGCTTATAGAAGGGGCAGGGAAAATATTCGACAAAAACAATTTTCTGATGCGATTGAAAAGTAGAGTCAGGGTCAACGAAATCTGTAGAGAGAACACAAATCTTCCTCGCCGTCCGTAGTTATAGTTATATTAAACATGTAGACGTGGGCAAGCAAGTTTTAATTCGATAAGCTTAATAGGTGGTATTAATTAATACGCGTTATATTTGAATTCATCGGAATATGATAACTTCAAGTCTACTCTATACTCATTAGTTACCCTCAAAGATTGCTTTTTGAAACTTTGCAAACATGATCTGCAACTTGTGTATATTTACTCGAATGGGATATGGGGCTTCGAAAGCAAATCGTCTGGGACTACAACATTTTGCACTGCACTAGACTAGGCGGCGTCACAGCCATCACTCAATCTAAATGTTACTAAATATCGCACGTCTAAAAGCGAATAGCATCCAGCTTGCATATGGCATCACTAACGGCATCAGTGGGGGCTCCGGAATATGTTTGTCGGGGGCACGACAAATTTGATAATAATAATAATAATAACAATAATATCGAAAAAAAACTGGGGAGCGATAAACCAACCGCAAACGTAGCACTAAAAAGTTCAACAAAACTTTGGATTTGATCCATATTGGGAAAAAAGAGCACAGCCTGGGTTATGCAACCCTGTGGATCAGTCGGTGAACTGCATATAAAGATGCGCAGTTTGCCAAAGTGATAATATAAAGAATGTGAGAAAACTAAAACAAGTAGAAATTGCATGCATGCTGGAATATAAATTGAAATTGTACTTTTGATCTATAAAATAAATGATGGTTTAAATGCTGATTTCTCAGTTTTGTTGGCTGTTGTTTGGGCCACGTGGGTATTCGACTGACAAAATAACTGGGGCGTGGTTGTCATCACTTACTATACTCAAATGTACACGACAAATTGTTGCGTCACACATTGTTTAAAATATGGTCAATGTATAGAATTAAGCCGTAACAGCAGTATAAGCATATGCCAAAGTCTATAAAGTCCAATACTAAACCTCGGTAAAAAGTTAGTCTACACTGTGAATTCCAGTGAGTTCATTTTAACTCAGAATGAGTTGAAACCCCACAAAAGTCTGAGCTCTGAATTAAGTTTATTTAAAACTCACAATTCTGAATTGTTGAACTCATTAATGTTGGCTTATTACATTTGTGTCCTTTTTGCTTAACTTGTTTTCAATCCAGGTATTACCTTTCGATTTAGTATACATTGAAAACACAAAATTCCGTTTAATTTTCAATTAAGCGATTTGATAAAACTTTTACATAACTCAGGGAAAGTTTTACTCAATCTTAAGGCGATTTGCAAGCTATTTGTGATAAAAAGTTAAATTGTTTTGTAGCAAAATTGCGGATTAAGCGGCTGTTTGTTATTCAATGAAAAATTGGCATGGTTTATGAAACCCTATTAAGTTAGACTTCTAGACTTGAGTGTGCTAAGTAATAACCTATCCAATTTATATATCATTTTTAAAAGCGTATTCAAGTCAAAAAGTACTTAAATCACTGGCCAAATGTGATGTGATAAGGAACTAACAGTTCCGCCATAACCGAATTTAACTACTAAGATCGCAGACTAATGATGCCTAATTGATAGGACGCAATTGTGTGGGTTTCTTCTTTGAATCCACGCTCGACGTTGACGTTTATATTTTTGCTCAAACAGTTTAGTATATATTATTTACTTAACTCGGCGACTTAAGTAATTACTTAAGCTAAATTTTAGTAAATACTTAATAAGTAAATTTTGAAAAACCCAGCCATTAGCAATCGCGCAATTATCTACATTAAATGGATCAATCAGGTATTCCGCTAAAGTGAATTTTTTCCTCATACAAGAATATATGATAGCAAACAAGGATTTATAGTTTAAAAATTAAATTCAAATGGCTTACACACAGTTTTTAAATTTAAAATATTACTGTAAAATATTATAGTTTTAAGCAAATGTTTCTTTATGATAGCCTAATGGCTTTCATATGTTTCAATCTTTTAGCACGAAGTAGTATCCTATAACTTAAAACGCAATATGCTTCTTCACTCGAGAAATTATAAGTGGTGGATCCCTAAAAGTTTGACGAAGAGTCGTGTATACCATACAATGAAACCAAAAGCCACGTGAGCGAAGCTTGCGAAACGCAAACGTTGTTTTAGTACTAAATAATAATGATTGCCAATGTAAAGAACAAGGGCGGAACAGTATTATAAGCATATTCCTAAGCCTAAGCCTATGCCTATGCCTAAGCCTAAGCGTAAAAATAAGTTTATTCCTAAACCTAATCCTATGCCTAAGCCTGATCAAAGCAAAAAAATAAGTCAAAAACTTAAGCTTACTCTATTCTAGTCCCACAGCAAAACGTTCCGTCCCTGATCCTTACATGGGCCAGAACATTTTGGTTTTATATCAGTCCATCTGGGTAATCTGATCTCAGTTCGGCATATGACCTGAGTAGACCGTGTTGTATCCACCGGTGCAAAAACCATAACCTAAAACAACGAATTAATACTTAGAGATGGTTGGCTCGATTCGATCAGGCAAAATTTAATTAGCAAAACACCAAACCCACACGGTTTAAGTATCTGAATCCCGGAGATAAGGCAGCTTTAAACGCAGTCAAGCGTCTTATCTGAATATTAGTTTTGCCTTGGAATATGTTTTGAATCTTAATATTTCATTTTATTTAATTAACCGTCGATTCTGTTATTAATTTTTGAGGTTTCGCTAAATAAAACTGTGCCTTTGGCGAATATTTATGCTATAACTATAGCTCGTAATCAGAGGGGAGGGGGCAAGGCGGTCTACAGCCGTTGTTAAAAATGTGACTCGTCATAGACATGAAATTACTTTGATCATTTAGCATGCTGAACTGGCTACGGGTCTGTTCTCTAATGCTTAAGTAGCTCGCAATCAGAGGGGGGAAGGGTGTTCTCCATCGCCTCTTAAAAATGTGGCCCATCATAGATTCGTAATTGTTATGCACCGTTATCATGTTGAGCTGGCTACGGACCGGTACTCTAATATGTAAAAGCTTAAAACATTTTTTGCTCAATTGTTTTGATAAAGTTGATTTCGAGGAAATGCTCTTGCTCATTAATATTTGGCGTGAAAAAATCAAGGATTTGCAATCCACAAGAACAGTGCAAGATAAGCATAGTTGTTGCTGATAGCCAGTTGGTACCCGATTTCTGGGATGGTTCTCTTACGTAGACCAAAATAAGCATGAATAATTATTCAGTTAAGTATAAACGTCACGGCAAATGTATAGAACAGGGACGTATCAGTAGTATAAGCATATTCCTAAGCCTAACCGTAAGCAAAAAAGTGTTTAAAGCTTAAACTTACTAATTATCAGTCCCACAGAAAAACGTTCAGCTTTTCATCTTTGCATTGGCTAACGTCATTATATTAAACAACTTTGTTTCCAACATTATTATTGTCAATTTAAATGGAATTTACACGCACAATTGCGTTAAGTCGTTGTGGCGATCCGCTAAAATCAAGGGGCGATACTAATCCCGTCTAGCCATTTTGATAAACGGTGCAAACGTTATTAATCAAACTGAATTAAAAATTCAAACGATTTTAATGGTTGCGATTATAACTGTAGTTTAGTAATAAAAGTTTAACTTTGACTATTTGTGCCACTAAACAGTAGGTACTAGCTTCATTTTTAGGATTTGTCTCAAAATTAAAACCTTTGTCTGTTGTACACTTTCGCTTTAAATACACATAGCCATAGGCTTAGGTTTAGACTTATTGGCCTAAACTTATGTCTCTGCCTAAGCCTTTTAACCATAAATATATGAAAAAGTTTGCATAGACAAAGCGTTTGAAGACATCTTGAGAAAAAGGATCCTACTGTAATTCGCACTCTGATTAATAAATATACAGACACATTGCATAATTTCATTGGAGTGATAGCTTGGATCAGTAAGCCTCGAAATAAGTTCATTGAAACTTAGTCACAAACTTAAAAGCATAGAGGATTTGCCACAATTAGAGGAATGCGTTAGCAGCCCTACCCATGCCGTTACAAAATTGTAACCATGCACACAGATTTAAACAGCTTAACTACGACTATTTGTATCGCTTAGATTTATGTGAAATTTTGGTGTTTAGAGTTTAGCATACTTTTAACAATAAACAATGCATGTCAAAAAACATTCTGTAACATGACTTGCAGTAAGGTTAATACTTATCAGAAAAATTAACACTGTAGAATTAATAACCAATAAAGTGTTAAAGTTGTGTTAAAGCGTGACAAATTTCACACACTTTCGCTTTGTTCACAACGACGCAGAGAGCTAAGAAGTTGGTTAGTGCATAGGTGAATGTTTCCTAGCGCCGAAAAAATTCCTATGCATGTAACTCAGACGGCTAAAACAACATTTAGCCAATCATACGATTAACTCCATAACAAAAAGGCCTTATTAAGCTGATTAAGCTGAGCGTTTAAGCATTGAACTATGGTTGAACATACGCGACAAACGAAAGATCAATTAAAATGCGCTGGCTTCAAGTCGAAATTTAAATTCAAGTTAAACGATGCGTTAAATCAATGTGAGAGACTGTGATATCAGTTAACGCCACGGCCACACCACATCACCCCAAAAGAGACAACAATTTAAAATATGACTAAATTGGTTTTAGGGTACGACCAAGCTATACAGTCTCATGAGCGTAGCCACAATAATTTTGGAAACGGTGGTTACATTTTGTAAAAAAATTCGACGAGGTTTCATGTGTTACGAATTGAACAATAAACTCTAAATAACAGCTACAAAGTGAGGTTGACCCATAATAGTCCCAGATGGTACGCCTTTGGATCGCGACATAACATCTTTGCTCTATTAGTGATAACGCGATATATATATGCGGTATGCCAGTGTCTATTTGCATTTCCCTCATCCTCGTGTGTGTTAAATGGGCACGCCCTAAATACTAAATATATACACAACAATACACAGACGTAGCGCGATGAAAGATATCTGTGACGACTGATTTATCTGTGAGATATTTTAATTGCATTTAGGGTCTTTTGCTCTTTAATTGATGACCAATTTATATAATTTTGATTTAAATTTTAAACTTTTAAAATCGATGCTAATTCTCGTTGCGACGACACTGCTCGCCACAATGTTTAAAGATATAGTAAATTCGAGGTTTAATACAAACGTGTTGTAATAAATAGCACACAGGACCTAATAGTACACTGTAACAAATGGTGAGTCAATACAGACGGAACACGTTTTTCGAGCCCTTGCCTGAGCGAGGCCTTGTTTATAAAATATTTTCGCTCGTTTACTTATTTGAGTATGGAAATAAGTATAAACAATTTGACATGAATAATTGTAGTGTGCAATTAGGTGTCGCTACTGTGTTAGTGTGTCTAACATGGTGCAACCGGATATGCATTTACGTTGCCGTATCCGGTGCAAAAATACCGGAAATTTTGTTATATTTATGCTCAAAAATTAGTATATGCTGCGATTGTTCGAAATGAAATAAAAATTACGAATTCGTACATAATCTGAAAATTTTAGGTGCATTGGCTTTTTTTAAAATTTTACAAAGCCCGTTGGATATTTGCATAATTCAGTTGTGCGGGCAGAATATAAAACATTTCGAAAACTGTTATATTTTAAAAGATCCGTTTTCCGGTTCCGTTATATTTTGATCACTATCCGTTTCCGTTATCTTTGCTATCCGTTTACACCATAAATGTTTAACCCTTTCTCACATGAATGTGTCCTATAAAACGTACAACGTAGGTAAGTATTTCAAGCCAGGACTTAGATCACAGCCACACGGATGGAAGGGGTTTGCCGTCAGTACTCCAGAAAATATAGGAGTTGGAGGCTCGAGCCCGAATAGGCTCTCACGTCTTATGGAGACTTTGTATTGAACACACGCGTAGTGAATTATAAAACGATGCACATTGTGTGTTAATTTTTAAACAATATCTATAAGTTGAGCTTGCGAAGTCTACTCTAGGGTGAAAAGGGATTAATTCTGGTACTTTAACATTTTGCAGTAATTATAAATCCGCCACTCCGGAGCTGAGAGTTTAGTGGAACTTCCGTTTTCAGTAAGTTCATCGTTTTTGAAAATTACAATCTTGTAAATCGGGTGGGTTAGGAAATAAGGCAATGTATGTTCGGTACATTCTTTGGCCCATGTATAGAACATGACCGGCACAATAGTATTAGCATATTCCTAAGCTTAAGCCTAAGCATAAGATTAAGCCTAAGCCTAAGCCCAAGTCTATTAAGCCTAAGCCTAAGGCTAAAGGGTAAAGATGAGACCATTCCTAAGCATAAGCCTAAGCCTAAGCCTAAGCAAAAAAGTTCGTGTGAAGCTTAAACAGATTCTATTAGCCCCACCGGAAAACGATCTTGACCTGTTCTATACATGTGCCCATTCTTTTTACGCAGAGAAAATCCTTAGTTGCATTCTCATGTACCAACAGAATTGTCCGCTTTCAGTATTATACTGCGCAGTCAGTAGTGGTTAAAATGTTTGCGCGAATTAATACATAACGTTGCCAAATCTGACAACTTGGAGATGCACGGTTGGTCTTGTCACATCATCATCAACATGGGGCACATATAAGTAGCTCGAACATCTCACACTGAACGCATCCCAAAATTGGTTCCTCTTCCAGTGTTGGATCAAGAAATGTCTGACAGGGGGGCTGCATTTGGTGTAAACCTAAGTAAAGAAATGTTGGTTTAAATTTTTTAATGAAGGTCGAACCCAACATGCACCCCGCTAGGACCCGACAGTGTCCTTTTCAAGCAATCTGAAATTTTTTCCAAAAAAGTGTTTTAATATAGCAATTTCGCAGAACGCATTTCTTTTATTTCGTTGAAATCAGTTATCAAACGAATCAATCTGTAAATTAACCATTCGAAGAGAGAAATGAAACCACAAACTGTCACGTTTTATTGTTTAATTTAATTTTCTACACAAGGGTTTAGGTACAATTGATAAAACTATTTCTGGGCGGTGTATTTTTAATTGGGTCAGTGTTCAGTTCACCAACCGAAAGCTACGTATAGAACCAATTAGCTTTAGTATATTAATATTTGGTATACAATTTGGCACAAGATACATTTGATTTTATTCTTGTTAACCTGAAAACATGAAGTGAAAACAATACTTTCGTTATTTAACACACATCGGCATCGCTTTCAAAATGGAATTAAATTATTTTTGATTGTAATCTTCAAGCTGCATGCCGAACCTATAGTTAAACTGAAAAACTACGATTAAATGTACCAGATATTCTAAATACACAAATTTCTTAAACGTTAAATGCTCATAAAATACTCACCGAGTTTTACGAAAATGTTATTCAATTTACCTATTTGTGTGCAGTTTTTAAGTCGTTACAAAGCCAACAACACAATGATGAACATTTACAGACGGGGACCTAGCAGTGCTAGAAAGAAGTGATTTTCAGTTGACGATCGTAATAAATGACACATGCTATGGGTATAGTTGACGCTAGCATCTTCAATACGAAAATCGTAACTGTGCTATGGCAGCAATAAGGGTAACACCCCAAACACAAACGTTCAGCAAATGGCAAACGCTCCTCGAGAGGACAAGTACACAGAATTCAATCGGATGAAATATTTGTTGGTATCGTATACCTCGTTGAACGCTTGAAATTAATTCAATGTACCGCTGGACTTTGACATACTTCGTTCGAGGTTGCTTTTACTTTTGCAGAACTTCTTGTGCTTCTAGTTTACATCTCGGTAAACTTTAACATATACAATATTGAGAAATTTTAACGCATGGTTTAATAACCACTAATGAATTACATTTGCCATTCTTAATTGATGTACCGCAGCTAGTGCTTAAATTCATAGATCAACAGTTGCACTAACAGTAACTTCTGACGGGTGCTGTGGTGTGCAATACGATGCGCCTGGAATTCGGGTTTAAAATCGGCTTTGCCAAATGTTTGTTTTGAGGCAAACTATATTGCCATAGCTAGTACTAGCTATGTTGTGCAAGTAACTAATTTACAGGTAGCGTGATACACACGAACAGAGACTTTAGGCCTTTTAATTTAACTAAGCAGCTGGAAAAGCGGGTAACGGGTGGTTTCGAACTAGCGACCATCGGCGTGTCAGGCAGACGGTGTTATCACTGCGCCACGTAGCTCGCCTCTTCAACTGTTTCTATGGTCGACTATAAGGCGACTGTATGCTGTTCGCAGCGCGGCAATTTACCAATGCGCTCACAGCGCGGCAATTTACCAATGCGCTCACAGCGTGGCAACCATGTCAGTCTAGGTAGGCACTGTGACATCAGACCTTTTCTAACTATGGCCTCCAGAGCGGGGATCGAACTCTAAGCGTACAAATCCTTAAGCGAATATTCTACCACTGCGCCACGTAACCTGCTTCTCCAACTGCTTTTATCGTCGACTATATGTCGACCGTATGCTCTCGGCTAGCTTACAACGCAATATGCTTTGCACATAATGCATATGCACCAGGCCAAGCATGTCACATGCTTACAGGGACGAAGGCTTGTGTAAAAAATGGATATCGGTAGGTATAGGTATATATGTACTAAAAGTGTACCAATGTCATGCAAAGAATGTCATACATATATACATATCATATTTAAGACATCTTTAAAAACGCTGAACAGGAATTAATGACATACTCTATGAGAATTGAAAAGCAAAGATGTACACATCACCGCGCGGCAGGCACTGCGAAAATGATGCTAACTTGAATTGGAAATTCTACCCGCAACCAAAATCCCGTTATATCACAGCAAACAAATGTTAGGGAGACAACATCTAAATGATAAAATATACGCCTGTAGAAGCAGAGCGGAATACCGGCACCTCACTTTACTAACGAATTGTGAAAAATGGATGGTTTTCAGGCGGCAGGTCAATCTCAAGTCAAGTTCGTACTCTATGTTACGCCAATCAGCTCTAATCTGGTGACCAGCCTTTTCAATGTGTACTGCCCCAACCCGGATAGGTACACAACACGACAACAACATTAATATCACAAAAAGTGTTAATGCTATTGTATACTATGTGCCTATTGTTTCTAAAGTACGACTAAGTTACGTTTAGAACCAGCCACACGCCAAAGCCTAACTTAAGTCCTGAGAGAGACTAGATGGAACCAAGGCTCGGTTTAGGTATGGGCTTAGGTTTGGTTGGAAAGGCGCGGATACTGCGGGTGGCTTGAACTGACGATCTTCAGAACCTTAAGCGATTGCTCAACCATTGCGTCACGCAATCCGCCTCTTCAACTGTTCATAACTTATGGTGCCGGTTAGCATACAACACATTGTGCATTGCATATGTTACACTAATCAAGCGTCGGTCGTTTAATAATCCACACCCTTTTCTACCGAATGAGACAGCATATCCATTGTAAACAAAATTTTTTGACGGTCGGTGCCGGACACCATTTCACGATACGTATAGCGCTACACCTACACTTAATCGTTTTAAAACGGGGCTCCCGAACTAGCTGTCTGCTGTATATTTAATGTTTTAAAACATTCTGGAGTTGCACAGTTGAGAGACAGTGAATAATTCACTTCCAACTGCAAACTACGTACTACATTTAATATGTGTGATGGGCCTGGCTGGTGATACATATAGGCGACACCAGCTGACACTACTGCTGTGCAATAGTGAAAGGCAAATGCGTATTCATGTACATATGTAGAACCATCAAGGCACATAAGTAGATGCAAGAATACATAGAGGAAATAAGATAAATATATAGAGTCTAAAGACATATGTTTAAGTTCAACATGTAACATGTATACATTGTGACTGTGAGGCGGTGTTACTCAGTGCTAGCGCGCTGGAATGATAATTCCTCTGTCATGGGATCGAAACCTCAGAACGACCCTCATTTTCAGCTACAAACACAAAACCGGTAGGAGTATGCTGGAATAACCAACTTATCACATCACTGTTATGATCTGCGCTTCAAATATTTACATATACGTTCTTTAGAGACATAATAAATAATAGGTAATTAGGTTTATACAATATGGATATGAAAGACAGCTGCGCTCAGTCTTTTACCCACACTTGTATAACGTGTCGGGTAATTTTTGCAAGATCAGATTTGCAGCGCGATCACTATAAGTCTGACTGGCACAGGTACAGTTGTTAGTTATTGTGAATCTGTCGTACAAAGAACGCTGACTTGGCAGCTGAAATGTAGCTAATCGTATCAGTTGTTGTTCAGTTTATATATTGTGTGGTACAAGTAAAGTACGTTTGTTTACATATATATGTTAGCTACGTTTGTTTACATATACGTATGTGTTGGCTTCTATGGTGTTTCTCAGGACACTCCATGTTCCGGGCAGGTTTTGAAAGTTTATTATTAATTTATAGGTACAATCTGAAAAGAAAGTTAGCAGAACTACCGCCGATTACGGCAGAGTTATTTCAGAAAAAAGTATTGTCTTACAAGGAAGAAGTAAGTTGCCGTTCTGTTTTCCGTTAGTGTGTACTGTTCGAGTACGGGACCGTTTTTTTCAAATCGCGTTACCCGACAATCTGTTGCTACTCCCATGCTGTGATGTTCGTGTTAATGTATTTGTTATTAGTAATATCGCGTCACGCGACATTTTGAATGTGGTAATGTAATACAATTACTGTGCTGTGTTCGGATTCTGGCTAAATTGTGCCACAGGACATTGTTTTTCTGGTACCGACCGTGGCGCCATATGGCCCCGGCACTTTCTGGCCAGGGCGCCAAGGCCTGGCACTGGCGCCGGAATCCAACTTCGGAACATCTCTACTACAAAGAATTGAAACCATCAGTTGTATTTATGCCAAGTGCCAGTTTAACCGATTGATCATTTTTCTGTCGTATATGTAATGTAAATGTTTACATGGGCCTATGTACGTTCATAATCTTTGTTTTAATGAGGTTGGAAAAGCTGATAAATATGACCAGTGTTATTGCGCGCAACAGTATATATCTCAGCATAAACCTATTTCTAAGCTAAGCCTAAACTTCAGCGTAAAAATAAGTCTATAACTAAACCTAAGCCTATCTAAATGATAGCCGTAATCCTAGCCACCTCTATTTTATGGTACCTAAGGTAAACTGGATGCTGTTAAACGTAACATAGGCCAAACAAATATTGCAACTGAACGCAACGCAAGTAAAACGTAGAATATTGGAACATTGTCGTTATGTGAGTTATTAAACTTTGCCACGTAAACACTTCGGATGTCTTAGTTAATGGAAGGAAGAATTTTTAGCTACGTCCTGACATGTGAATGCAATGTAGTGCTAGATTTAAATTACTTATCCAGCTCCTGTTCCGTCATTTTTAGGTATCCGGTCGCGCTCTGATATATGCCGCAAAATGTGAAAACTTAGTTTGGCCACTTAAATTTTTATATCCAAAATTAATGAGACCAGCCAAATACCGAGACTTGCCGAAACCGAGACTGCACATCCCTGACGAGTTTAAAGACTAACGAACATTAGCTTTTAGACCCCCGAGTACAAAACAAAACGCTTCGCGAAATTTCGAGCTTCGCTTAGAGTTTCGCTGCGCTCAACAACGAACATTAAACGCAGACACATCATACCTCGTCTAGTTTGATCTATTTCGGAATAAATATGCAGAAGCCAATATAGTATTAATAGACATGTTGCTGTTTAGGCTGCAAAGGCCGCCGAAACAAATGAACAGTCAAGGTGTTCGTTTTGCCAGAAAACGTTCAATAGTTTGAAGTCATATGAAAATCATTTGAATTCCAAAAAGCACAAAGATCAGGAATCTAAGCGAACTGCAGATGTAAATAGGGCGTAGTTGTTTTAGCGCTTTTGATTTAGCGTTGCTTATGTCTGCATGTTAATTAAAATGTTCCGCATGCAAAATTAAATAATGCATTTTGCTACTTACGGCAACTGTCGACCTACTCAGTGTACCGTATGTGAAAGGGTTCATATAGGACTAACATCTGTTGCTTTTGTAAGCTGAAAATAGCTGTTCACAAATATTGAAAGCAGTGCGAAAAATATGGACATGGTTTTAATTTTCTACAAAAGTTTTTAGGTTCTGGATGGTGTGGAAGACTCAACACGTGGGCCGAATAGAAGTCCAAGGTTAGATAGCGACCGCAGAAATGAAGCAATAAAATCGGAAGCTGCAAAACAAAGTCGGTTATGATGTAGTGACGTTGATGAAGAGGAAAGCGGTATGTTCTGGCTTGCACTTATGAGATTATGCCTGTGGCTTTAAGTTTAATTTTAATTATTCAACAGCAAGAGATGGGCTATTTATTTGTTCGACTGTTTTGTGCGCCAGTTAACGTTTCGTTCTTGGCAGGTTTCTAACAGGAACTAAATCTTGCCGGAAAAGGAACAGGAACAGGAATTGAATTTCTTTGCAGGAACCGGAACAGGAACCAAAAATTGAAACAAAAATTGACTTAAAAGGCTTTTCCTGCTATTTCATCATCAAGTTTTGCGAAAACACAGGAACAATTTAGTAAAAAATTGAACTTATTGCAAAAACAGTAATTTCTTTACAAAAAATCTTCAAAGACAAAGTTTCCGATATTTCATGCATTTTTTAATGCAGGAATAGGAACAGGAATTAAATTTTTGCAGAAATTCCGGACGGAACAGGAAATCCCGTTAAACCGTGGTTTTTGGATAGTAGAAAAATTAGTTTTTGTGGACTGTAATTAAATCCTTTGCTTGAGTGTGACTGTAGGTGGAACGGGAGATGGCAGTGGATTAGACTCAAGCAGTCTGCATACTTTTAATTTTTCATCGTTCATTTGGCGTTTTATTTTAGATTCTGACTGGAGTGAAGATGACGGATTAGGTTTGGAAGAATGCTTGTTTTGTTCAGCTGTTGGCAATTCCATGAATGATAATCTTAAACACATGTCTACTACTCACGGGTTTTATTTGCCTGATATAGAATATTGTATTGATCCGGAAGGAATGCTAGACTATTTAGGTTAGTCAGAAGTAGAGAGGTCCCGGGGCCAATATATTATTTGCCGGGGCCTGACCGCGACGGGTTTTGTCAGCAATCCTTCTATAGGTAGCAAGTACTATTGTCACTTAATGACGTTGTTACAGTACACGATCATACCACAGCCTGTGAGATGTGGCCTCCCGTGTTAAGTATCATCAGGTTGTCGCCCATCAAAAATGGAAAAAACTTCAAATTTGTTTTATTTTCGGTTTTTTCACCACGAATTGTGTTACGTTAGTGATTTTAAATTTAATGTAGTTATTTAATAGTATATAATTTATAAGAATTACAAATTGCACATAAGGCGAGAACGTGTTTGAACTCACATGGTGAATCTGTTTTGTTGGGGCTAGGGCGCAAACGGGCAGTAGAAATATCAGACACGGGCAGCGACCAAAGTAACGGAAGCAGAAACTGGATTTTTAAATATAAAAGTTTTAAACGTACATTTTAATTTTGTACCAAAACAACAATATTGTGCTATGCAGGTTTTTTACTCGTCGGAATATAATTTTGTAAGGAAGTTAGAGAATTTATTGAAAATTCTAAAGAATGTTGAACTTTTGTTATTTTTATTCCAAATGAAACCATTTCAGTGTGCATAGAAAAAACACTATTTTTAGCGATTTAGACTTGTCTAACTGGAAGCAGAAAGATAGCCTAAATTCCGGTATTCGTATAGCATAAACAGACACCGATTTTTCCGGAAACAGATATCATGTTACACCCTGGTTGCGTCACCATTTTCTCTGTTTTCCTAAGGGTAGTAGCCGTGGATTTGTTACCACTTTAACAACACTGTTTGTGAAAACAGGATTATTATTGCACCAAGGATTGTTAGATTGTTTAGGTCCGCTTATAAGCGGGGCGCTGCAGCTTCAGAAAGTCTGTTTCTGGAATCGTGTAAAATGTTAAGCGCTAGCGGTATTTTCGCTGACGGACTTTAATGAGAGCTACACATTCTCAATCATTTTGTCGTCTATTTCAGGGCAGAAAGTTGGTGTTGGATTCATGTGTTTGCTGTGTAGTGAACGAGGACGCCGGTTTAAAACCTTGGATGCAGTGCAAAAGCATATGCGTGACAAATGTCATTGTCGGATATCTAACGAAAGTGTTTCAATGCTTGAATTTCAAGATTATTACGATTATACGTAAGACTTTGTTAAATGCAGTATTGTTTGGCTAGTGGAATAAGAGGCACCTGGAAATCAGATTAAGGATATTTTTAGAAGTGTGTAACAATTGCCACAGGTTGTTTTCAGCGTAAGAGTGTGAACAATTTGATTTATGTGTAAAATTTAGAAGTTATTTTTCGCAAGTTCAATAGATAAATATCGGCTATCTGCTACCGCAACACTTGACGATTTTGCATACATACACTCATTGCACGCATATATGTGGTAAGATGTTTTTTCTTGATATTTGTATGCAAAACCGACGTTGGTTAAAATTATATTCACTATTGGTGTTTGTAAAATCCTAAATACTTGTAATTTGTACCACAAATGCTGCTTAACCGTGCTCCAGTGTTGTTTCTTTCTAAAGCCAGAGTCTGCAAAATTTTATAATGCATGGCGTATTTCAATGATTGCGATGTTTGTTAAATTCAACAATTCTTAACAAGGTTTGTGAGCTACCTTGAGGTTTTGTGCAAATGTCTGTGTTTGTGAAGTTGCTTAGTTTTATAGCCAAGTGAATTTACTCACAGTATAACAATTCTAGATCAAGTTATCCAGAAGCGGAAGAAACAAGTAGTTCGATAGAGAATGACTTAGTCGATGTACCAGCTGTGATTGAAGACGAAAATTGGCAATTGGTACTTCCTTCAGGTTCGGCTACAGACTAACCAAATTGTATTTACAACTTTTCTGTAAATTAGAGGTGGCACTTGAGTGTCGAATGGATTTATTTTTTATTGTGTTTTGCATTTATTGCCCGTGGCGCTGCTTTTCCATTGTGGGGTATGTCAGATGCAATGCGTTTGTTATCATCACTATGCTACAGAAACTTGGTATTCCGGCCTGAGGTGCTTTCACGTCTAGCGGAGATTTTGAACTCCGCAGCGCATACGTGTAATAGTATTGATAAACGCTGCGCTTTCTGTTACGTCACGTACACAGTGTTTGTGATTAGTTGTTCAGATTGTACTGCGGTGATAAAATGATAATATGAAGGGGTGTTTAAAAATCATTTTTCAGATAGCAAAATAGTTAAGTGAAGTATAAAATTGTGTATTAAACTTGTACTTTGAGGATCCACGCTGGGCCACAGATCATTGGTGCGGTATTATAAACAGCGGCTGAAACCTGAAAAACAAATAATTGCTCGATGCAAGGGACAGAACAGCGTTTCATCGATTATTTCGCAGTATAAATCGTTGGGATGGACCGGAACCAGTGACCGTAAGTTTTGAGTAAATGATGCATGTCCCTTACTCGAATACGCAATAGGTTTTTGGTATGATTTGAACTGCTGGCCCATGTATAGAACAGGGGCTTCCAGTTTTCCAGGGTGGAAAACTTATGACCAGGTTTGCAGCTCAGCCACTGCTGTATGACGGCCTGATTTTCCACTGGTTTGGGAGGAAAAATCATAGGCATAGGTTTTGCTGGGGAAAAGTGGAAAATTCATAAGCCTGGATATTCCTTGGTTCCGTAGGGAAAATCTGTAGTGTAAAGTTTGTTTGGAAAACGGGAAAAGTAAAAATTTTGAAAGCTCAGATTATCCTGGGTCGCTAGGGAAAATTTGAAGCACAGGTTTTTGGTTGGAAACCGGGAAAAGTGGAAAATTTAAACGCCTTGATTTTCTCTTGGTTGGTAGGGAAAATCTGTAGTGTGAAGTTTGTTTGCAAGACGGGAAAATTGGAAATTTTAAAAGCTTAAGGGAAAATCTCGGCATTTTAATTTTCCATTTTTCCCGTTTTCCAACCAATACCTATGCTTCAGATATTTCCTACCAACCCAGGGTAAATCTAGGCGTTTAAATTTTCCACTTGATTTTGGTTTTGTTGATTATCGGATGTGTGTTCGATTTTAGCTAAACATGCAGTACAACGTGCAAAAGATATAGCATTTATGCATCGAATACATAAGAAAACGCAGCTTCGCCTGGGAATCAAGCACAACAAATTCCAACCTCATTTTAGAAGAGATGATTTTGATCATTGATTATTGAATATTATATTTTCTTTTTGACATACTATTATGTTAACGCCTCTTTTCAAATAAATTTTTGCTAAATTGTTTCTTCTGTATGACTTGATAAATCTTGAAGAGCAAATAGTACTTGTGAAATATATGTAAACACTATGCGTTTAAATTTAACCCCATTCGCAGGGTATAGCTGGGGTCTTAGCTCCGTCTGAAGATGGACGCTAGTTTCCGGCAGCGCTTTTGCCAGGGGTTTCGGCAATCTGGGTAAAAAATTTCCATCGTTTTATCTATGCGTTTGGATTTACCTTGGTGTAATTTTGAGAAAAGTCTGGGTTTTGTATGAAATAAGCCTAAAACCAAGAAATATACACCACTAAAGATATTTTTTCATACAGTTAACAAATTAAGTACTGTTTTAACCATCTATTTCGCTTCACCTCTGCCTCCGGCGGTATCTCACTTCGAGCTGCACCTGCCATTTATAGTAGCTAGAGTATATTTTTTGTTAACAAGGCTGGCTACAGAGGTTTGTTATTTGGAATATCAGTGCGTTCATTACCCAAAATCCTAAAAACGATGCATGCACCTTCAAATCTACATTGTATTGGCAAGAAATGAAACATAAACAACTGTTCTTTAATATTCGTTTCTTCGGTTATTTTGATTTCTATTCGTTTCCTATTTTACTATCTGTTTTGATTTTTAAGAAATATGCTGATTATTTGTGAGGTTTTAAACCTGGCTTGTTGGTAAGGTTTCTGGTTATCAATATAATTAACAGTTTTTATATTACGAAAGAGCAAACTGTTTTCTATGTTGTAAATTATATTCGTTGTTGATAAAAGGGCTACTAAACTTATTTGGGAATGTAACAACTTTTCCAATCAAAAGGTTAGATTCAGCTACTTCAACAGTTATAATTCCAAATCAATTATGTTGGCGAAGTCGTGCTATGATACATTTCTTTCACGAAATGTCCAGAGAATGCAAATACTCGCAAAGCGCACAAAGTTTCAAAGATGGCAGGTATTATTTGTTATAAAATAACAAATACTACTATCCTGTTAAACACAGTTCTGATATTTTTGTTTTAACCACGCGGAAATTTTTACTATTTGACGCAGCGTGAGGAGTTAAGTTTGATGGTGTTTTAATTTTTCGCAACCTGAAAATTGATGTGTGTTGTCGCTCTGTTTGACGATTTGAAACAGCGCTATAGATATGCAGAAATTTTAAACAACGATTAAGTATTAAATTAAAAAACCCAATGCTATTTGTTAAATTCAGTTTCGCTAATCAAAGCAGCCTCGAGTTGTTTCCAGTTTAAATCAACTTTTAGGATATTGAAAAATATAGAAAGGAACTTGTTGCTGAAGAAAAAATGAAACGTCGCGTAATTGATCCGAACACAGGAGTGTATTTGAGGGCAGAAGACCATATGCAAGGTAAGTTGCGTTTTTCGAGCGTAGAATGGCACAATTTCTGCGCTATATCTGCTGCTTTGCATTTCATCATTTGTATCAAAAGTTTTCTGTTTCTTATTGTTATGAGCAAAATGTATGTGTATATAGTTACCCAGATTATAACTTCTGTCATGCAGTGTACAAAATTTGATACATACATACATACTTAACGTTTACGTTGGGATTCGAGCCCCTCCACATATGCTGCAAGATTCTTGTGAATTGGTGCTTCACGTGGTATTGCTTAAGATAGCATATGTACTATACAACTTTACATCTGAATATTTGCAACTGTAGACTTTTTTTATCTCGATTATTCGCCTATTTTTAATACGAAATTTTAGTTGTACCTGTAAAGCCTTACGCTGATCGCACGCATCAGGATTTGAAACATCCCGGGTTTGATTGGTCCTGTTATATGCCGACGTTTAGATATTTGGATTTAAGTCCATCTCATTTAATACGTAAACAACGGTACAAAGAGCTGATGGCGCACCAGTATGATCAAAGGTACATGGTAGGGTATATCCGGACGTAAAAAATACCGAAGCCATAGGCCGAAAGCAACAAAACTTGCCAGGGCTGTAGTCGATATCCTGTCGGGCCGGAGGATACCGCCGGTTGTTTACAGGCGCACACATGATATTCAAGAGAAAGCTGTAAAGTTCGCTGGAAATCTACAGTGATTTTGAAAGTTTTTGCATTGATTTAGCATGAGTTTCATAAAAAGCTGAACGGTTCTAAATGCAAACGGTTGGTATGTACGATGCAGAATTGTTTTCTTATTAACCAGGGTGGCAACAAAGGTTCTGATTCGAAATGCATAAAAAATTTGTGGATCGGATTGTGATTCGGTTGCGAAAAAGCCGAATTTAACAATTCGTCGATTTGTTTTTTCTAAATTAATTTAAAATTAACGCATCTTCCACAATAACATGCGTACACCAGGTGACGTTAGAGGGGGTAGTGTCATCCAGGATACTGAAGCTTTACTGAAGCTTTTTTGGCTTCAGTGTCCAGGATACTGAAGCTTTATGGCTTCATCAGTGTCCGGGACACTGAAGCTTTTTTGTCTTTAGCATCCCGGATACTCAAGCCAAAAAAGCTTTAATCTCCAGGATACTGAAGCCAAAAAGCTTCAGTGTCCAGGATATTGAAACTTTTTTCTTGAATATCCGGGATACATAAGCGTTTCGGCTTCAGTGCCTAGAATACTGAAGTTTTTTTGGCTTCAGTGTCCATTACACTACCCTCTGAAAAGTCACCTGATGTACGCATGTTATTGTGGAAGTTTCATAATTTAATTTTTTGCAACGCAAACATCTTAATATAGCTTTAAGTTTATAATGGCAATGATGTTTGAAGATATATACTGAGTTTGTGTAGCTTACATCAGTTAAGTTATTGCTAGCCCTGAATTATTTGCATTAATATAAACTGGAAGGACGCCTAAATTATCATATCGTGCGCGTTTCAGTATTGCTATTAGCATAGATTTATTAGCGTTTTGAGAAGCATAATATTAAATATATCAATATATACTGTTTTTCGAATAAAATATTTTATTTTTCATAGATTCATACCTGAGCGTCAAGTTATTCTGGGTCCTGATTTGGCAGCGGCAACATTTATTGTCTATCGAGGCGGAGCTGTTAAATTTGTCGGCAAAGATGACTGGGTTACTGTAAATTATTTAACGCGAGATGCGCCAATTCCAACTAAACACGAAGAAGGTACGTAATGTTTGTTTGTTCGTTAGCAAAAACAATCTTATTGTAATTGAATGTGGTTGCAGGGACGTAGGCAGGATTTTTCGAATGGGTTATAGTTGTCTCCTGTAATACTTTCCAATCGGGAGTTCCTTGTAATCCGAACTGAAATAGTTTAAATTTTTCTTTCCACTATAATGAAGTATGGAAAATTTTTTTACAATGTTATGAAATGTTTTTGTTCCAAAATGAATCTTTATTTGCATACAGGAATCATCTTTCTTAGCGCTGCATTATAACCTAGCTCTAAGAATATTGATTTGCTGGATAGATCACCGTTTTGCTTTTGAGTGGCCCTATGGCTCATTGGCCAGCCAAAACACTGCGTTTCTGAAGAGTTTACAGTTGATGTGTCAGTTGAGTTTTAGCACTGACCAGTCCAGTATTAGAATGTTCTATCATTTCTTACGCTTGTATAAATTCAATTTGACTTGACGAGTACTTTCAGCGAACAAACGCAGCTTCCACAGTCGAATACCGGTTGGAAATAATACTCTTTAGTGCTTGGTCATAATGGTAAAATGACTGTTGTGGTGGGATTCTCAGGCGTGTCTGAAAAGTTCCGTTCTGATAATCACTTAATATTTTAGGCTGGTCAGTTGAAGCAATTGACGCTTCAAATACGTTCTTGATGTGGGAAGGATTCGAAAATCTCAGTACGTTGCTTTGTATTACGTGCAGCCATTTAATCTATATTATTAATGCTGGAATGCGCTCAGTACGTAATTTGGGCACAGTCCCAGCTAACGTTTACGTTTATATTGCAGGGTAATAGAAATGGCTGTGCAAAATCGTTACAAAATGTTGAAACCGCACTGACTATTAACTATTAAATATATTTCCGTATCCAAAATGCGAATGAGTCTGAATTTGTTTTGGTTTTGTTTAATGGTAAACCATACTGCGCCTAAACAGGAAAATTAGCTACTTTGACATACCACCTATGCCTAAGAAATTTTCTGCACTGTTTGACTAATTTATTCGCCAAATTTTTCAGGGAAGTTGAAACATTTGCGTATGCTAATGCTGAACGACTGCTTTTATATGAACGACTGGTGTTTAGATCGGCTTTCGATGTTTTCAAATTCGCTAGAGTTTTTGGATTTAAGTGGTAACACCCGTATATCGGCCAAAGGATTGACAGCATTGTCGAAGTTAAAGTATGTTGTGTTAATTGGTGATATTAGGAACGTATATTGAGAGTTTAACTGCAATTTTAGAAGACTAGAGAATCGTTGTGTTCACTGTGCTGGTAACCAGGGATGGGCGGTCTCGGTCTCGGCTAGTCTCGGGATTTGGCTGGTCTTCTCGGTTTGGGTCTCGCTTTTCTTCAGTCTCGGTGGTTTGCAAACCGAAACCAAAGAGGTGAAATAGTGATAAACAATTGTTATAGCTGAGCTAGTTTGAGGCTCATGAAAGGACGCAGCATTGTTTTGTTCGTATTTTATACTAAATATATATGTGTGAACCACTAAAAATTAGGTACTTGTTTGCTTCCCTCAAGACTATGACTGTTTTAATAGAAGTCTCAAGTTCCTCCACAGGATTATTTTGCTACATTGTGACATGGATGGCTTAGGTTTAGGTTTACGCATCAGCTTAGGCATGGGCGTGTGGAAGTAAAGAACGTTTATTAGAAAAATATTTTTATTTTCGGTGACGGTTAAAAATTGACCGAGACCAAAAGATTTTCTCTTGGTATGTTGGGGTTTGTTCTCGGTATTTTGGGTTTCGGTTTCGGTCGCGCTTTTTTGACCGAGACCGCCTATCCCTGTTGGTAACTAATTACAATCAAGGTATCGTAATGATATTAATTAGTTGGTTAGAATGGTAGTAGTTTGAGTATTCTGTTGATTTGCGTTTTACTTAAATCAAATTTTCAGTTTTGCTCGGTGCTAAGACCATTTCTAGCTATATTTTGTTTTGATAGTTTAATTTTTCCAGCTGTAGCTTAGCTTGCTAGTATGTTTCTCTTAACTTTTTGTGTTTTAGGAAATTGAAATTTTTACGACTAGAACGGATGAAAGACGATCCGGAAATTGGGTTCGCAGCAGTGATGCTTGAAGATGCAAATCCGAGTTTAACGGTGTTGGGTGTCGATTTAGAAAAATCCCTAAAAGCTGTTGAAAAAGAAAATCGTCTGCTTGAACAAGAGGGTGTACATGAGGATGCACGAGGCAATATTCACCTTAAAGATAAAATGGGCGAGTGGTATTATCTGAAAGGAAGCATGCCAGAAAGAAAGGTCTGTCTTGTGCGGTAAACCGCTAACGCGTATGGTTTGTTTTAATTCTCATCTTTTCTATAATATAATGGCACAGCATTTATGGAAATCAATCATATTGACATATGAGGCTACTAAATATGTTTACTAGCATATACCAAAAATATTACTAAGCACAATAATTTTATAACACTACTTGTAGCCAAGCTTTATACACATTGTATTCGGGAGTGTTCAAAAAGCGGGATGTGCAGTATAGTCTTAGAGCAAACGCGTCGTAGTGGGGGTTGTAATGCGCATGCAAAAGTAATTCATTTTAGGTAACCGATGAATTCGGACTTCCACTTTACATTAGTAGAATCAGAAAAGATCCACCAGAGCTTGATCCTGAAACATGCGAACGTATCAATCGATTGGCAGACGGTAAACTGAAACATTTTCTTGTTGGATCACCATCTGCAGAGTGGACCGTTGAGACTGAGCGAATACTGAGTTTTGAGGTTTGTTTGTTTTAGCTTTTATTGTACCAGACGTTGTAGTGATTAAGTTCCACGTGGACCTATTTGAAGGTTTGAACATTGTAAATTTCAAAAGCAGTGAATAAGGGGCCGGAATATTCCGCTTGTAAGAGCTTTTTACCGATTTGGAACACAACTTTGCGGTCGTAGTGGCGAACTAGGGTAATTTTGTTGGTGTCTTATTTTGTCTCAGTGTGGATTGCAAGATTGAACTAAAAAAGTGTTTTTGCAATACATATTTAACCGCGGGCAGTTTTTTCCTATCTAGAAACTTCGCAGTATTTGACTGTTAGTGAAGATTGCTTAACACTGGATGATGTGTCATCTTTTTGAGTTTTGTCTATTAGGCCTACTACCTGCTGAAAGATGGAAAAGAAATTGATCCAATTTTGATGCCAGAATGTATGAAGCATGAAGAGCAAAAATTATCTATAACGGAAAAAATTCAAAAATACTTACCACTAAGCAACGAGTATGATGTTACGTTGCCGAAAATTGCACGAAAACCACACGAAGAGTTTGGCCAACCAAAGATAGATGAAGAAAAACAGCAAGCAATTGACTCTGGGTCATCTACTGTGGTTGTAACCAAAGAACCTGATCCTAAAGATATATTGTGCCCCGATGCCGATTCAGAAATTAGTTTTGTACAACGCTCGCTGCCACCGAAACCCAGACCACCACGACTTTTTAGCAAACTACAAAGATGGTCTGCTGATCCCGGGTATTAAAAAATGTTGATCACCTTTGTCGCGTACTGGACGATATGAATTTTTTGACGCACTGTTTTAGCAAACTCAAGTTTAACTGCGAACGGATTGAGGTTAACCGAATTTAGTATGTCTGGTTTTCTAGTCAATCATTGTTGAATGCCGACGAGAGTATTGAGGACTGGATTTTGATTATTAATCTTATAACGCACCATTAAGGACTGACTGTACATTGCTGTTTGCATCTCATGAACTGTTAATACGAGTTTTACTTTATATTACTGAACTCGAGAGTTGTTGTCGGTGAAGTTGATTGAAAGCATTAATGTGATTTTTAGGATAGTCGTCAAATCATAGGAACAGTATTAGCCGTAAGAGCGGAATGGTCACATCTTCATAGCTTTGTACACTTTTGTCCATATGTGCGCCTAGATTTAAGAAAAGGCTTACTTATGTAATAAAGGCGCAAAGGCTTACTGATGATAAGTCTGTGTGCTTTTTAAGCCCAAACATTAACCTTATGTGGAGGAAAGTGCACAAAAGTACTTAAAATATTCTCAATTTTGGCAGTTTCTATTAAAACGCAAAGTACAACAGAAAGTCAGAATGTTTCCCGAAAGCTATAAGACAATTTCTCGTATTTCCCGACAAGTTGAGCCGTTCAGTGAGTTCGTAACGTTAGAGCAATTTTGAAATTATTAAGGGGAAACATAAAAGCCTATTTGACAATACTTTAGAAGATTAGTGTTAAAATTAGCAGCATAGCGCTCTTTAAGGTTAGCGATGGTATTGCAAGAGTGTTTCTCGCAATGTATTCATAGTATTTGTGCAAATAAAACGCTGATCGTGTATTAAAGATTATATTGAGCATGTGTAATGAGCTTTTGTTTTGCTGAAGTACAATTTATTTGAGAAGTGATTTTTCATGACCACTGGTAATATTCGGCTCCCGTTGTTTTCGACTCCATTATATTTTTGGCATTGTATACCGCGAAATGTTTTCGTCGAACATATGTTATTCCCGCTTCAACTATTAATATTTAGTAGGGTGTAACCGGATATACTTCAGTGTCGTTTCCGTTATGTTTTCATAATCCGTTTTTTGGGATTTATACGCTTCACTACGTTAAATAATGGGCGCCTATATATTATATCGGACATCTGAAATGATGGGTCATCGACGTTCAAATGCATGCACAGTGCGGTTTTACCCCAGTGGAGCAGGTGGGGTGCGGTATTTCTCCAGTGAGGGAGTGTGGGGGTGCAGTTTTACCTCTGAGGGAGTGTGGGGGTGCAGTTTTACCTCTGAGGGAGTGTGGCGGTGTGCTAGAACGCCAGTGCGGGTATCTCAATTATCTTATTTTTACGCATGCAATTTTTGGGTAACATATCTTTATGTTTAGGTATGTAAAAAAATACAATATGTTCAAATCTACTTTACTGTCTCTATTTGGAACACAACTATCGTCAATTTCACAAGGAACAGTGGTGTCTGTTTGAAAAATTGTCCACCAGCTATCCCAAGCTACGAAATAAAGGAGACCCTGACGCAGTACTACTGCAGCACTCACAACGCGCATAGTACTAGTCTAAAAACCTCAAGTTCAACCGCACAAAACGCTACAGTATACTTTTGTAAAGCGCTAGGGTTAACGCTCGCATTCGGACGAATGGATAAAAATTTTAATTACCTTAATTACCTCTGTATTTTCGCAAATTGAAAAGTTTATTACTGTTATAACATTTACATGTTGTTTGTATACAGTTTGTTTATGTGCTGTGGGTGTCCTATTAAGTGTTAACCCTACCCTAACAGGTGTCACCAGAATTTCTGTGACACGGGTTAAGGTAGGGTTACATTGAAAATTTGTGGTATCGTAGGGTTAGCGAGTGGCACTTTTTAAAATTGCCACTCGTTAACCCTAGCACATGCCGTTCCCAGTGGCACAGCGTAATTTCTGATTGTGAATGCTGCATAATTGGGGAACACTGGAGCGGTATGGGCGTTCGATGAGATGATGCTGTTGGCTATATTGCACGAAGAGGCGTCGATTCTTATGTTGATGGTGCTATATTTTTAGAGCACCGAATATCAGCTAATTGTTGAATTATTTACTGCTGGGTTTTGCACAAGTTAACTGTTTTTGTAGGGAAGCTAATTGTTTCTCTACAGATTGTGACTGATGTTGCTGGTGTACGAGTGTATAGAGTTAATGTCATGTGAAGGCAACTTCATGATTTGTGGAGCAACGTCTTCAAAAGGTAACAGTTATCACATAATCATTTTCTTATACGCTCAATTTTTGTGATCAAACGGTATTTTCATCTGCAAACTACACAGCAGCTAGACCTTATTATTGTTTCCACTGTATCTTTCTACAATTATTTGCGCCTGAACCGAATATTCACAAAAATGAAAGCTTTCAAACCTGTTCAGTCCTACTAAAAGGATTTTAGAATGTTACCATTTCAAGTCACATGATACGTCTGCATGCGACGTCAAAAATTCCAGGAAAATTTTATTAACTGCTTACTACAAACAGGTTATTAAATGTGTGTTAGATTATGGATAAATGTATAGGAAGAAAGACGGATAGAGTTAGAATGCAAGTTCAACACAACTAATGGTATAACACCTTGAAACAAAAAGGAACTAGCAAACTTGGTCTAAAATATTGTAGTTATATGTCTAGTCATAGAAGATGACAAGAAGAGGAACAACAGCAAAGACCTTGGAAAAGAATGTCACAGATTATTGGGTCAGAAAAAGAATGGTGCAGATGGGGATGAAACTCAGAAAACAGCGAAAGAACGAGCCTATCAGTCACGGAGGTGGAAGTCGTTGTTTGTCCGATTTGAAAACTGGATGTAACGAGTTATAAAATTGAGCACTTTCGGCAATAATTCACATCAGTTCCCCAGTTTGTTTATCGTTGATATATTACTATTGTTACAGGGTTTTCAAATAGCAAAATTTAGTGCTCCTAGGTTAACACAGTTGCGATTTTAGTTCTTTTATACCTGTGTTCATTCATTTCTAAAGCCCGTTTTGATTTATATGCAATAGAATTATAATTTTTTTGTAGTTAAAGCGCCTATCATAAGTTTGGCTCAATATTGGCCGTACAGTTCAACACTGGAAAGTTTACATCCAGTGATAGTTTTACACTCACGGTTAGGTTTACCTGCATAGCTACTATCACCTTCGGTTATGTTTACACCAAAGGTTTCAGCTACCCACACGCCTTTTTATTTTTTTGAGTAGGTTTTACGTTAACTATTAGCTTTTTTCGGTCATTGTTAATTTTAAAGCAACCCCAAGATATTTGGCAATTCATTATTTTAGCTGAAAAAGAGGATTTTAAATCTTACAAATCTTGTAATTGACGGCGACCTAACAAAAACAACTAATAATCGTCGCGCTTCGTAATATTGTCAAAGTTGAGAACATTGAAGTTGAGGAGCAATCTAATTATGCTTCAAACCGGCATATTTGCAAGTGTTGAAGCCGAAGAAGATGAACGTTGGGCCGTTGTGTGTTATGCGGTAACTTCATATTCCTAACCACCTGTGGTAGTGTATGTGTTGGGGTTGGGTAGATAAGAATTACCTATCCCGCACGCACGAACTCCAAACAAAGCTTTTGCGCTGGAATTCGCGCAAAACGCATACAAATAAGTAACCTGTGCCTGAGTCGATAAGTTAAAATTAGAAAGTGGGTTGGAAGCTGAACTCGAAACAGCCGCCTTTAACGACACGTTTGTATAAATTGTCAATATGTATGCTTCTCCATGTCCTTTCATGCCATTGCTTAATAACCTATATCTATTTTATTATAATTCTTCCAATTTTTTAAGCTGTCGGGATTGGGTCATGATGACAAAATTGCGAACCAACTTTATTTCGATGAAACCATGACAAAAATTTGGTTCTCGTCATGAGTTCTCCTGAACCTCTGTTCAATGTAACTAGCACTCAACCATCTCCCGAATACCGCGGCCCTGAATCAATTAAATGGAATTCAAACGAATCATATCATAACTTGAGTTGTGTCAAGGCCAGGATTTTTAAGGGAGACGATGCCAGAGCTGACTGCAAGACCCTGGTACGGGGACCAAGTTAGAACGCGTAAAGATGACTATCAACATGAGCTACGATATGCGCAATACATGTATGGTTAGTAACATTGGGAAAACTATATCGTGTGGTGTGTATAGCAAACCGTGGAAAAAATACCGTGCACAGTGATGTCCTGCGCATTTCATATTTTTGAAACGAGAACCGAGCGTGATAGATTGTTTCTTATATCAGTCATTTAAAAATCGTATATAAAAACTGGCCCCGGCTAGGTACACGCAAATAACGTGTTGGCCCCGGCCAGGCCCCGATACCGGGCCGGTGCCAAGCCCCGGGGCATCTCTAATCGCAACGATAATGCAGAACGTCAGTTTGCGCCTTGGAGTTTGCAAATTTATTTGAAATCTGATGAAAACGTGGAAAAGCTCGCAGATGGTGATATTCAGTTCTGGTTGACCAGTATTAGTGATTTCTATTTACATTTATATTTTGTATGTAATTTTCGAAAAGATATCGTTCTTGTGGTTCCGTCAATTTTGTTTTAATATTTTAAATATAACTGGTTATTAAGAGTTCAGTTACACGATGCCCCCATAATTTACAATTGTGAAAATTATATGAAGACGTGCGCCTGACTGAAATAAAAATTGATAATTTGTGGTCATGTTGTGTATGGCGTCGTTCATGCGTTTTGTATAAAATCACCTTTTAATGAACTTTGGCATACAGTTCCTTTGTTCGAAAATGCATGTATAGTCAATTCTACAAAATGTTTCTGGCGCGTTTGATTTTTTCATAATGCCCGCCAATACATAGAACTTAATGTTGTCTATTTTAGACACTGGGAAACAGATAAAATGTTTTTCCTGCTTGCATAACATTCAATAATGTGTTTGTTTTTAAAATAAAGTTTTTTTGCAGTCAGGGATTTGCGGTTTCGGTAAAAAACGGAGACCGAGACCGAGATCTGACTACAGAGACCGGCTAAGTTTCGAAATAAAGTATTTTTAATGCTTTTTCCATAGTTTTTGTGTTGTTCATAGCTTTTTGTGTTTTTAGAATGTCTGGTTGTAACTATTGTGTAACTATAAAATTTCGTAATTTCACAGAAAAAATGTATTTTCAGCCATCACTTACTTCAACGATACCGTCATACATTTTCTGAATCCTCGACTTCTGGTGATTCTTTCGGTAAAGATTTGAGAATTATGTCGGAGTGTAAATTGGGTTGAGGATAATATGAGTTCAAACGGTAAGTAGGACGTAGAGGAATCACTGCTTTTTACTTTCACTCTCGTATGAGGCTAACGTGTTTGCTAGTGTTTCCTTAAAACATTCTACTAGCCCGTCGATTTGTGGAGGATATGCTGTAGATTGTAATTTTTTACATTTTGAAAATTTGCACATATGTTTTATATCGGAAGTTAAACTGTGCCAATAACCTCAGCTTTTATCCAGGGTGTAAAAAACTTGGTGTTACCTAACATATCAAGAGTATCGTCCATTCTGTGTAAGGGACACGCATCCTGCTGTGTGACTTCGTTTAATGTTCTATAATCAATACAAAATAGCATTTAACAGTCTTTTTTGTAGTTAAAACTACTTAGGCCGATCATGGATTGTTTGATGGTTCGATTATACCATTAACTAACATTTCATCAATATACTATTCAGTGAATGGACGTTGCGCATGTGTTAAGATGGAATTGGTATCTTACGGGATTTTGACGACAACAGAACTCTTGTTGCCATGAAAGAACTGTTTTAGTGACATGAAATCAAAAATCATGTACCAGAGTACGTTAGATCTTGTATTCAGCGGCAGCGCACTAACCCGATAGAGTTTAGTAATGCGAATATAACCTGGTATCACGTAGAAGTAGATTTAATTGTGATGACTGTTAGCAACAATGACAATATAATTTAACAATCGTTGATGTAATGTCAAAGTGGACAGAAGCCATACCACTACCAGAAAAATGAGGGCTAACTGAAGCAAAAGCGATTTACAACATTTTTCAGGATAAAGGATTTCTGCGCGTGTTGTCGTCAGACGAGGGCACTGAATTTGTCAATAGTATCTTCGAGAAACTATCGAAACAAAATAAAGTTGAACCGAAGTGCGGAAAAAAGCTAGAAATCGACGCAAGCACAAACTTTCAAAGTGTCAAGGACGACAAAAATAAGTTGACGACAGAAGTCACCAGAAAATAAGTCTTGCGACGGAACAAAAATTTTCAAAGCAGCATGCTTTTTGTCAACTCTAATTTTCATTTTCACTGGAATTTGTTCGAATGATTTCCAAGATAAAACTTTGAAATAATTCAAGCCACCTGTTTTATGCGGCACAGAAAAGTATTGAAACATGGCGATATACTTTATCACTAAGCAGAAAATCATAGCGAAATAGTGGGATAAATGATAAGCTTGCTTCACGTCCCGCATCATGGAAACACATATTAAGTTTGGCTAAAACTCATCACAAAAATTGATATAGTCTATCGATTTTTTCAGGAGGATAATTTTGCGAGAGAAAATTGAGCCTGGGTGGAATTTTGCGAAATGAACTCTGAGCCTGAGCCGAACTTTTCGTGGGGAAAAAGCTCCGGTTCCTGTATTTTTAACCTTCCGGTTCCCGATATTTTGTAATTCCGGTTGCACTCTGGTGTAGCAGTGGGGCGAAAATGTTTTAATTTGTACCCCTACGAAATTTTTTTGTTAGTTTTAAACTGAATTAGCAGTCCTAATAAAATTTTTTATGCTACCCCACCCCGGGTAGATTTATATTTCCGGCATCCGCTTTACTTGCTGCAATCTGCAATTCTACATGTGTATAAGTGTGCGATATGTATGTATCTTCGTATATGTGTATAAATTATGCATTGTGAAGTGTGTTTTGAGGTTCAGTTTTTTGTAGTGCGATCAGTAAAAATACAGTTGCGAATCCGGAAATTTCTGAAGGGGGCCGGCGCCAGATACGTATCTAACTGGGAACAATCCGAGAGTGAAGGGGATGAGAAGTCGAATGCTGTTTTTATTAAGACGTAATACAAAATTTTGGTTTTGAAAATGTCGGTTGGTCAAGGGCCTTGGTTGCCCCCATAGATCTACAAGACGTGTAAAAATTGTTGAATGTGCGTAATACTTGCCCGTCGCTAGGTAAACCTGCTGTAGGTTTGGGTTCACAATACTCCTAGAAGTGGCAGGCAGGGAATTCACTTGATTCGAACCTGGGCTGCCATGAATCTTCAATTTTCTTTTTTAATAGAAACAACAAAATTTTTTGTTGTGGGATCTAACTTCTTACCCCCGTTTGGCTCTGTGGACCCGGTGTAAAGCGGAAATTTATACAGATGTGTCTTCATTTTTAATTCAGTAAATTTCAAAATAATGTTACAGCTGCAACAACTGTCATGGAATCCTTTCTGTAGGTCTACATATTTTCTCAAGTTGTACAGGTTTCTGTTTAAATGTGCCAGCGCGGAGAATTTTAAGCATAAATTGTGTTTTGAAAATCTGGGTTTTCGTCAAAATACAGTATTGTAAAGGTTTTTAGGCAATTGGAAAGGTCAATTTTGTTTTTGAAATAAAGTACTTGGTCATAACGACATACTTTAGATTTTTGAGCTGTTTTAAAAGTTTAAATTTTAATCTAAATAAACAAAACACTTTTTATTAGATTTTAGCAAAGTTTAAAATTGAAATTTTTAAGAAAAACGTGTCGTTAAGTTAAATTTAATGGTTTTCCAGCATTTTCGAAAAATGTTACAAATTTTGTATAAATTTTCAGAACTCGGATTATCTTTCGGTTCACGAATATATAAACTCAGAGAAAGTTGGGTTTGGGGGCTCTGTGGTATACCGGAGCGAGTTGCTGCACGACGGTTTAGCGGATTTTGTATTGTGGAATTTATGATTCGTAGAGTTTATCGGTTTTGAGGTGTTATTTGGTATAATTGAATGGAAGCGGACGTTCATTGTAAAGATACTGTACGTGCTGTATTGAGATAAAAATATTTGGAGCACGTTGTGTACGTTAGTTTTTGTTAAATTTTACTGTGAATTGCAAATGTTGTGAAAATTCGTCTGCGATGTTTATCGCTAAGCCGGATTTGAGAGTTTGTTTGTGTCAGACAGAGAGTCTGTTGATTTCATTTTATACCGAATATTCATATATTGAGCTTCAAGAGTGTTTTGCCCTTCAAGGGAGCCGTAACTTTTATGTTCTATGTTTGGTGTCTGGGTTCTATCGCACCATTTTTATTGTAAGAAGTATAGAGTTTGCGCTTGCTTTGGTAACCTGCGAACTTTGGAAGGCGGTTCCTGGAGTGCCAAGCGCATTGAATTTCAGGGTTCGCTGTGGTACACTGGTGCTGCGCCAAAATTTTTGTAAACTTATAACCGTTATATTTTAGTTTTAAGATTAATATTGTTTGTAAATTCTTCTTTGTGGGCCATGTTTTGGTGGTGGTGGTGGTGGTGGTGTATAAACAATTCGGCACGGTTAAGACGTTTTTATCGTTACCTTCCAAAGTTATGCGATTGAATGATTAATTGTTGACATAAAGTTTCGCAGTTTTCTAATCTATCTGTTAGGAAGCAGTTACCAAAGTAAAATTTTCCAGAACTTTTGACCGTATTCTTAACCGTGCCGCTCCTGATCTGTACATGCGTCAATTTTGTCTCGGTTAGAATTCTGTCTCAAGATCGTGCATGAATACGGGAATGTAGCCATTTCGAAAAAAAGGTTTGTAAACCGAAGGAAATAGACTGAATTTTAATCAAAAACATTTTATGATTTTTGGCTATATACAGTAAAAGGAATTTCTGACTTCGTAACCCTTATTGTTGATGAAGATACATTGCAGGTCCTCGATAATATGTGGTGAATTTCGTGTTTAGTCTATAGAAACAGCATTGAGTGCGGTTTTATAATAATTGTTGCTATTGATTCAAAACAATGTAATCTGGCATTTGGAAGACCGATTATTTTAAAACTTTAAATATGCATGTTTGTAGTATTCGAAGTTTAGAAAAAGGATGTTTGCGAGTATAGCTGTTTGAACTGGAGATATTTTATGTCTATATTACCTGACCACTTTTATTTCGAATGATGTTGCTCGTATATTTTGAAATATTCTAATTTTAACTTTCGTAAGGATAAAACGACAGGGAATGCAGGAATGTTCTTGGTTTGCAAAAGATTGAAAATATTTATATTTATAGCCAGGATATTTTAGTTGGAACTGGACTATAACATTGATGAAGCTGTAGAATAATAAGTTCTTAGCTAAAATTTTAGTGCCGTTGTTACTTCCTATGGGGATTCGGGTGTTACCGTTTTTTATTTTTGGACCTGTGTTTTTGGCGCTGGCAACACTTGACCCTCTCGGACATATCAGTCCCAAAAATATGCAAAACTTTGTTGTTGCAGTCTATTTTCTTAGCGAAAAGATATTTAAAATTTATAGTTTTGTGAAGTTTAAAAGTCATGACATTTTGGTAAAGGTGAAGATAGGGTATAAATACGGCGGTTGAGTGCTTGGGGAGTTTTTCTGAAGGCGGAGTTATGATTGAGGTGTTGTAGTATTACATTAGATTGACTCTGGTTAGTTCGAGTTACGGTTGCGTGTACTCTATCACAAAAGTGAGGCTATCCATTATGATGTTTATGTTTTAAATTTATTTGTGTGATTAGCTTACACTTCGTTTTGAGCAGTGATCACTGCTGGTAAAATAAACGCCCATTTGCCGTATTGTAGTATAGAGTGGAGCAGGCTTTTTTCATCTCAAAATTAGGGGCCAATTGCCCCCCAACCCCAAATTTCTAGGGACCAATCGCCAATTTTAGGGGCCATGGCCCCTAAATTGGCGAAAAAAACTATGGTGTAAAGGTTAATTGAGCCTCTTCCTAGTAACGTAACATATCAACTTAAAATTATTCTTCCCTTATTTGTATTATGAGCGAAATGTCGGGACCGTCTTGTGTTATGCTCTCTCCTCCTTTGTTTACAACCGTCCGAGTAAATTTGGTCAAATGTTCGTTGGAAAGTGCACAATTTCGTCTTCAGAATATTATCAATGATAGCTACCAATCGCGTAAACCGAATCCCTCTCAAGTTCAGGTAATCTTGGCATCGGTTTATTCAAGCTGTGCTGCTAGTTTATATTTTGAAATCACTTCCTAAAATTTCACAGAAGACAGCTTTTCGAATTATATAAAAATTTGTTCAGAAATTAAAAAGTTAAGGCGCATAATGCTTGATATGTTATTAGTTCTTCGAAATTTCTGAAGTCAAATCTTGTTAGTGTTACCAGTATAAACCTGGAAAAGTGACTAAGTGACTTGATTACCTAAGAGATAAAAAGTGTAGTTTTGTTGTTATTATTATTACCAGAACTTAAAAATGTAACATTGAATTTTACGTGGATTATTTTGAAACTTTTAGATACATCCTGTGATGCGAGATGTATTATTTACGCGTGGATCTGGTCCAAATCTGAGCATTGAACCTGAACCTAAAGAGATATACGTTGATCGCACTACTGGAGCTTCAGTGGCTCGTGGTTCTGATGTTTTCGGACCTGGTGTGTTAGGTTCTAGTGGCCATTTTGATGTACGTTTTGTTTAAGTTTTGCTTTGTTTTGAAACTATTGGGCGTAAATTTTGCATGGACTATGCAGTTAGAAAACACTTTTCAGTGCTGAACGTATTTAAATAATAAGTGTCATAGTTAAACAGCCTTTTTTACAATTTTTTTGCCAAACCAGATTATTGAATATTAAGTTTGTCCGGTATGGAACTAATAATGTTTTCCAAACAAACTTGTGTTCGCACAAATTTATCGAGCGATTTTTTTCTGAATCAAAGCCAGAATCGACTTGTTTGCTCTGAAGTTTTCCAATAATTATATCAGCCGTCTTCTATTGCATTTTGTATTACTGTAGTTTTCCATAGATGAATGAAAACGTTTCAATCTTCGTTGACATGAAAGGAAAAATTTTACGTGGCCACAAGACGAGGTATGATGGTCCTAAGACGTTTGTTGGTAATGGGATTACACTGAAGTCGCGTCGAGATATATTTCAACCGCCGCGTGGATGTGTTGACACGTTCAATCAAGGAACCGCCGTTAGAATCACAGATCCTGTTTGGAATCAGCCTTGTTCAAAGAGTCAAGTAAGTTCACTGGCACACTGATTAGTTTCCTATTGGATGGTAGCGGTACATAAAATTGATTAAAATAGTTTTTCGAAAGACAACAATTTGCTAACGATGGTTCAACAACGCAGTAGACTTACTTACTGGAAGTCGATTCGGATTGGAAAGGCGCGCGTAGTAAATTGTGTGCTGGTTTTCATTTATCAATGAACTATATATGTATTACGAGAGATAAGATTTAAAAAGTTAAACTAAACCTTGTGTCTTGCTTTTCATCTAATCCGTAATTTTAAGTTTAAGAAATCGAAACTTTTGATTTGGTTTTTCAGACACCACTAGCAGATCTAGAGGATTGGAGTCGTAAGCCTTGCGGTGCTATATTTTCATATATTCACTCTAACAAGTTTGCAACACTTTTGGTGCCGCATTTTTGAAATTATATATTCTCGCTGGCATCGTTAGGTATTTTTGGACCCGACGCTGTCAGGCAGTGAACGGCCACGCTACATTTTTAGATTTTAATACTAAATTGAATGCAAAGAAATAAAAAAATATTTTTAGATTGTTGAGGACTGGGGCTATAGCCAAAATTTGCCGTCTATACTTACATCCCATATTCTCGATCCGCAGAAACATGACGTGGTTTTGGGTAAGTCTGCTCGTTTGCTTTTAGCAATTAAGTTTTCTGTACTGAAGCGATAATTGTATCGCTTTTACGCAACTGGAAAGTTTTTGTTTCTTTATTGGATATTCAACTTTTTTATGATTTATAACCGTGCCACTACGTCTGAAAATTAATACAAATGTAAGGTCGGCTTGTGAATTTTCAGGTGATTTTTGTTTATAATATAAAAAAATTGCTTGAAATTTTCTGCTTCCTTGCTAAGTACAAACTGAATTAAGCTGGCGTAGTTTTGCTATAGATCGATGCAGTTATGTTGAATAGTTTAAAAATTTGTAAGTTCTTTGCTAAAATTTGAATCGATATATATGCACTTCAAGTTTTTGGTTATTTTCTGCGAAATACGTATGATACAAAATATATTGCAACAAATTGTCAGAAAATATATCACTACTGATTGTTGAAAGGAAAACTATTTTTGGCGAATGGCATTGTTTCAGATGATTTCCACTACTAATCGATTTCAAATGAATTCTCATCGCAGTTTTTACAATCCTTATGGAGCGCTTATTTATTAATTTGCTGTATGTTATTTGTGTATATTCAAATTGAAAAAATTCTATGAAAAAATTGTTTTTGCTCGAACATTCTTCAGTCAAAAGTGTTGTTTCTTTATATTGTAACCCATAACAGTAAACACTAGATGAATTTTTTGCAGACATGTGCGCTGCTCCCGGTGGAAAAAGTACTCATATCGCGTCTCTGTTGCAAAATAGTGGTCTTGTTGTTTGCTTGGATCGAGGTCCTGGACGATCGGCCAAGATAACTCGCACTGCAGCTTTGTTGGATTTAAAGAATGTCGTGTTGCCATTTTATGATTCCACAAGAGCTTGTCGGCGAAGGTCTGATGATAGCAACAATCAACAAACTGCAAACCGGAAAATTGAAGACAGTACAGCAGAAGGCAGCATGGAAGACGACACTGATGGCTCGTGCAAGGAATTAAGTGATGGTTTAGACTGTGAAATTCATGCCAAACTAAATTCGGTTGGTCTTCCTCCATTTGAACCAAAAAGCTTCGACCGAATTTTGCTCGATGCACCTTGTTCGTGCCTTGGTCAACGGCCATGTTTAAAACCGCTGCCGCATGGAAAACAAATCAGATCGCACGAGGTGCAGCAGGTAAGTCGGCGCTTTTTGACGTTTAAGTCTGAATGATCTCGAGCCCAGGTCAACAATCTAGTAGGGCAGAAGGTTTTGCATGACTTGCAAGCTGGGCTAAAACTTTTCAGGGGTGGTGAAGGAAAATTTTTTTAGCGAATCTGGGCTTCTCTGGCTCGCCCCTGGCTACGGATTTGAGTCTAAATTGCTTTGATAAATACTATTTGTGTCATTTTTTTCTTGAGTCTGGTTTGGGGGTTTGAGAACGCTTGGTGAAGCTTTGGTGGTACCGTTTAATCTTGTGTGCTTCATTTAGCGCTTTTGCTTGAAGAATTGACTATTGGCATTGTTGAAATACGGCATTTTGTCCAGTTGAATGTGTAATTTGGATGCCTTTCAGCATATTGTGTCGTTGAAATTGTTAGTATAACGACCTTGCAATGTTTAGCCGTTCCCTTAAACAGAGAGAGGCACGCCGGCTCACCTTTCTCTAATAAAATTGCAATCCAGGTTTAATTAATGTGAAACTCTGCGAATGCTTTTCTTAAAGTTGTCTTGGACTCTCTTTAGCGCCCTGAGGTGGCTACAGATCTGTGTAAGGCTTGCAATCACGCGGTTATTAGCACATGGATTTAAATTAAATTCAACTTTTCTAAAATTTCGTATTAAATTGAAAATAGTTTTCAAAAACTGTTTCAGGGGTTTATTCGTTTGCGTGGCAGCGATTTGTGCGAGGAGTACTATAACATTAACAATAGAATAATTCTGGCTTAATTAGTAGGATAAGAGTGCATAATACAAGAGTGTGCGACTCTTGGTAACAGCCGGAGTTGCGTTTCTTTCTGACCCCGCAGACCAAAAACGCAACTCCGGCTGGTACATTTTGTAACTCGTAGGCCAAAAACGCAACGCGGAAAAAACGCAGCTCCGGCGGGTACATTTTGTAACTCGTAGGCCAAAAACGAAACGCTGAAAAAACGCAACTCCGGCTGGTACATGTTGTAACTCGTAGGCCAAAAACGCAACGCGTGCCGATTGCATTCTTTTCTACATAGAATGTACCCAGTTGCACGCTCTTGTTGAAGTATGCATCATCCACTCTTAGTATATATAATCGAAAGGTTGTATTTTCAGAAGAAACTGTTATCAACGGCGTACGAATTATTGAAGTTCGGTGGGACGTTAGTATACAGCACGTGTACACTGCGTGAAGAAGAAAACGAACATATGGTTGAATGGTTTCTGAAGCGCTATCCAGTCATGAAACCGTCACCGCACAAAATTATCTTATCGCAATGCCCTGTTTTGTTGTCGCCAGAAATTCTAGAAAAATATAAATTTTGTTGGGTGCAGAAGTTTGATCCGAGGTATAACTGTTGTGCGCATAGTTGTGATTCGGCTCAAAAACCTACTACGCCGTCTTGTTTGAACGATATCAACAGTTTTCTGTTGAAAAATGAAATTTTTTCAGACAATTATATGGTCAGTCAAAATGGTCGCAGTTGTGTAGATACGGACACGATAGGATTTTTTATAGCGAAATTTACGAAGGAGAACAATTCAAGGGACAGCACGTGATGGTTATGCCAAAACTTTATGATGACTTTTGACGAAAAAAGTATGCAACTGGTTACATTTCTGTGTTGATAACAATATATCAACGGCGTTGCATTTTTAAGCTATCCATTTCCTCTGAATGAGGGTGGAGGTTTGAAATTTGAGCAAACGAAGTAAATATATAATACACGAAATGGCAAGAAATCGGGTCCATTTTTACTCTTAAAAATATATTTTTTGGTCATATGTTTATGGTGTAATGCTTGTGACATTTGACCCCCAAACTAAAGGGTGGGCAGAAACGCAAGGGCTGGTGCATTTTGTAGCAAGCAAAATCTGGTTGTAGCATACTCTTCAAAAGTTGTCACCGAGTTTCGAGTATGCTTAGAGTCGACAATGACTCTGGACGAGACTGTACAACTGAAGGAAAATTCCGTGGTACTGTTTTGAGTGTTTATTTGAAATAAATTTGCTTATAAACATAAATACTTTAGTGACCCGAATAAGACGGGGGACTGATATTTATTTGGCTTCTTCAGAGTGTACCCCTTGTTATTCGGTTACGGACTGTTATTTATTTTTAACACGCCCTGCGCTGCTCTTCGTTACTTGTATCTTAGCGTTTAAAAGGGACTCTACCCGCTAACGGAGTTTTATTAGAGATACGGACTCCAATTAATAGGGACTCAATATGTGGACCCCCTCTTATTGCACTACCTGTTATTAAGGTCATGACAGCACCTGCTTATGTTCAATCTGAAATAAGAATTACAATCTTAAAAAATTTCAGCGCCTCTATTTCTGCTGTAAAACTTCCGAAACCCCGTAAAGTATTTGCATGCATCAATTGTGTTGGCAGAAAAATAAAACATTTCCGAAACTTTTAAACTTTATTCATTTTCCGTTCCCGTTATTTTTATCACTATTCGTTTTCGTTCCGTTATGTTTATTCGTTTATATACTCCAGTATTTCCAGTTTGAACTGTTGCAAGAACCACCAACGCAGGGTCGCTTGAACTAATATATATTCTTAAAGTCAGTACTGTAGTGACCCGAATAAAATGGGGGACTGATATTTATTTGGCCTCTCCAGAGTGTACCCCCCTTGTTATTCGGTTACGGACTGTTATGTATTTTTATCCCACGCTCCGCCGCCCTTCGTTACTGATATTTGACATGTATGGACTCTAATTAGGGTTTAGGGACTCTATCCGCATACGGACTCTTATTAGGGATACGGACTCCTATTGATTCGGACTCAAAATGGGGACCCCCCTTATTACCACCCCTCCTCTTATTCGGGTCAATACAGTAGTTTCAGCGTATTTCAAGTGATGTGCTCTGTACTCTCTGACAATGAGTTGGGTAAAGCGAAACCGCAACGCATGCTGGTACATTTTGGCCACACAAAATAGCTAAGCCGCGTAGTACTTCTTGTCCGTGTAAGTAGTCATCATCGACTTTTTTCCTATTAATCTATAAATTTCACCTTTTGTAAACTGATGACTAGGCATATATTGATCACACAACAATTTTTACTGATTGTTCAACACATTATTACCCAAGACAATTTATCAAAATATTTCACATGTATTTCAGGATGCTGGTCAATGCAAACAGTTAAAAACGATCCGTTCACGTGCATCTTTTGCTTTTAGTGGTGGTTTAAAATTAAGTGCAGCAAATTTTTTAAGTATTTTTTTATCAGGATTAACATTTTTAATTTCTAATCCGTGGCAATGCGAGTATTGAATGCGGTGGGCAAAGTAACGGTGGACATACCATATTCAGAGACATTTTGGTTCCTTCCGGGTAATTTTGTGGATTATACGTCGATTTCACGTATCGATATCTGCCAGTAAACCTACGCGAACTTTGGTCACGGTTTCGAACGAGATTTAGCGGTTTGTTGAACACCAGACGCTTTTCTTCTTTTGTTCCGCAGACGAGTGGCGGACAAACCGTTCGTTTTGACAACGGATCTCCGTCGATAGTGTGTGAATTGTCGTAATTTGATGGCTCCGCTGTAGTAAACTCGATGATATAAATAATTAGGCCACAGGCAAAAATGGCGATTACCATTTGGTTAAATATCATAATGGAATATTATATAACAGTAAAATCAAAATTAGATAACAGAATGTGTGACAATAACAAATGATTACTGTCGCATACTGTGCCGTTTTTGTTTTTGTTGTATTTTAACCCAAATAGTATATATGTCGAAGCCATAGAGTCGTAATTCAGCCCAATCCCGAATTGGGTTAGTACAGAGCGGAATTACGACTTGGGCTAGCCCAAGGTAGAATTACGTTTGATTAAGCGGCGCATTTTCTGATTGGTTACTGTATTGACCCGAATAAGAAAGGCTAATAAGAGGAGGAGGTCTCCATTTTGAGTTCCAATCATTAGGAGTCCGTATCCCTAATAAGAGTCCGTAAGCGGACAGAGTCCCTAAGCCCTAATTAGAGTCCATAAATGTCAATTATCCCTAATTGTAGCGCATAAAGGACTCCAGGCCCAAATAATTTGAGTTCGAAACTTTAAAACGTATATACTTAAATTTTGAAAGTACATTCCTAAGTATAGCGTTGCATTATCGCCCAAACGTTTAATTCAACGGACAGTTGCAGTACCGAATATATATCATTAACGAAGGACGGCGGAGGGCGGGTTAAAAATAAATAACAATCCGTAACCGAATAACAAGGGGGTACCCTCTGGAGATGCCAAATAAATATCACGCTTAACGCTTTTTATACTGTCCCGAAACGATATTTTAACAACTGAATCCTCAAGTAGCTAAATGTAGCTCAAGTTTTATCCAGAATGCAAAACACTAAATTCGTGAACTGTATAAAGAACTTCTCACAGAAAATTATATACAGTTGACAAGAATTAACTTTAATGCAGATTCGTGCCCTAGTGTTTGGTAAACAGCAATTTTCATTACAACAGTCCGAATGCGGAAGTTACTCTGTAAGCACAATTTAAAAGTGATTTTGTTTTAAGTTGGTAAACTTTTTCAAAGTGTTGTCATCAGTAAAGTTGACACAAATTCTGTTTGTTTGAAAGCTGTGTTAAAAGCAGACCGCCATGGTAATTCGCTTTGCTGCACCCTGTTTTCACGCGACCTATTTTCGATGTTTCAGTGTATTAAATTGAAAAGAATTTTGTCTATAGACTAAATTTTGTCCTCAAGTTGTGTAGTGACCCGAATAAGAGGGGACTGATATTTATTTGGCCTCTCCATAGTGTACCCCCTGTCATTCAGTTACGGACTATTTAAACCCGCCCTCCGCCGCCCTTCGTTATATCCTGGTATATATCGGGTATTATAACTATCTGTTGAATTAAACGTTTATTTGCCTTGTATCAAAAGCTTGAGCGATAATGCAAGGGTATATTTAAAAATGTACTTTCAAAACTTAAGCATGCTTTAAAGTTTCGAACTCCACTTTATTCGGGCCTGGAGTGATTTATGCAATACAATTAGAGATAAAGTTGACATTTATGGACTCTATTTACGGTTTAGGGACTCTATCCGCTTACAGTCTCTTATTCGGGGTAGAGACTCCTGTTGATTGAGACTCATAATGGGGACGTCTTCTTATTTACATCCCTCTTATTCGGGTCACTCCAGTCTGTATAAATTTATAGACATCAGAGCCAAGAATTATATACAAACGCGCTATCTCCTGATCGTATGTCCAAGCGGATATAGCGAAAGACTGTCGAGCCGGAGACCACACATGCAATCCTTATCCAATTTCGATTATCTGGCTGGAACTTGCTTTTTTAAGTAAATTTACAGCTGTACAAAGCTTGTGCTAGATGGGGGGGGGGTGAAAAAAGCTAGGAAGGGCATGTTAAAAATTCGTATGAGTTATAAGCGTGGCCAAATCATTTCTAGGAGGGCGAATTTTCTGAAGCAGCTTGTTGCCTTTTATCTGGCTACTGGTCTGGATTTATTTTAAGGCTCCAAAGCGTCACACATGAACTTTTCTGGACCGAACCAATTTGCCAATGAGGCAAGTTTAACAAGCTGAGACGGCTCACGAAGCATAAATTGTAAACAACTTATAAATTTGAAAGTATCAACGTAAACGTTTTGAACTGCACTGTTGTGCGTTTTTTCTAAAAAAAAGACTGTAAATGTTCCTGGTTGCAACCAAAGCTAAACAATGCAAGGCGCGGAACCGGCACAGGCTACGGCGGAGCCGGATATCAGGTTGGTACCGCAGACTGAAGTCTTTGCCAATGATCCTTGGCCGGTACCCCTTATAGTTTCATTGAGATTGGCTACAAAGTCTAGGTTTGCTACTCCTCTCAACCCTGTTCGGGACGGGAATATTCATCTCAGATTCATAGGCCCAAAAGGAAAAATAACAGAGAAACGAGGATATGTACAAGAGATGCGCATCCTAGATCCGACCGGTAACAACGAAGTCAGACTCCGCTGAGCTGGGCCACGGATCGAGCTTGTCTAAGTCAGAGTCAACAAAAATAACCCCGACCTGCGGGAAGCGTTGCAATGAACCAAAGAAATAAACAGGGAAAACATTTGTTTCATAATATCAACTGCAACAAAATTAGAGAGGTCTACCTGAAACGTTTTGGGTTTAAAAATCCTTTATGAAAATAGACACCTGTAGGTTTATTATCGAAGAATTTAATAAATTACATATTAAGATCACTAAAATTTTGCCGCATTCTCAGGTACCGCTGACACTTCTGGCCCCTGGTACCCGAGAGAACAGATCACGAAATACAAGATTTTCGACAGCCAGCTTCTTCGCTCAATAAAATGTTTCGCGTACAGGCATCAGCAGGCAAATTGTGCCATACGGTAATTTGAAGAAAACGCGAACTGAATGGTTTTATACCTGCCAGATGATGGCTAATGCAAATTTGAATATTCGGAAGTTTATTTCAATAAGCTTTTTGAAATTTTGCGCAAAATTTGCATAAATTTCTAACAAGAAAAGCAAATAAAGCAAAGACAACAACAACAACATCATCATCATTTACGGGAAATCCAAAAACAGAAAATCGGAAACATGGCGCAACGTATGTGAACGCCGGAGTGAGATGGGTTTGAAACAGCGCATAGGTTTTCGTGATGTGGTTTGTTTGATCCAATGGTATCCCTACACCGGAGCCGAAGTTGTCAGTTAACGGCTTTATATGTGTGCATGTATAAGAATACAGAATTTAGGTTCAAATCGCTGATTTTCATATGCATTAACAATCATATTTTTGAAATATCAAAGTGTGCGCTTGCTTAATTCACAAATGACATCCATAACATTTAAATTTTAACTCAACGAGAACGCTTCATGGTACCTACAAGGATGTTAAAAAGCGGTGACACTTGTATCGCAAACATGCAGGTATTAAATAAATTTGTATTTTGAATATCGTTGTTTTGAAGGCGTGAGTTATTAAATAAACGCTGGTTTACAACAGATGCTTGATTTTAGAGCATCAAGTGTTAATATAAATGTTATCGCTGTTTGAATTTTTAAATTCGAAAACATTTCAAAAATTGTTAAATATCGTTTTAAATATATACAGATTTTTGTTTTGACAGTCGTGCTGTAAACCTGTATGCGGACCTTCCACGTTTGCAGTCCAGTGGCGAATCCGGGCTTTTCCGGTTTGAAGGATTTTTGTTTTTCTAAAATTGACCATTTTCGCCGAAAGAGCAAAGATTTCGAATTCGTGGGTTAACCTAACCCTATTTTTGGCTATAAAACACATTGATAGCTTCAGGGTCGGGTTAAAATATCAGACGCGGGTGTATATATATATATGCGTGTAAAGATTTGTATCACGCGGATAAAAAAATTGGCTGTTGAGGTACCAAACCTACGCTTTATTAACCCTTTCTCACATGAATATTTTCTATTCCCCTGAGACCTACTATTTAGTACTATGTTTACGTATTGCAATTGTTAAACACGGTGCGATATATATTACTTAACGTATATACACTGCGCTGAGTTGCCTATAGGCAACTCATTGTGAGAAGGGGTTAAAACAGCTAGTCAGCCAGCGTTGAAAGAACAAAAGTTCTCTGCTAGTATGCGCAAGTCAAGTACGTATTGTGCACCGGTCAGGAACTGGACGACCGGCCAAAGGTATTGGCCGGCCCGCTGGCCAGTAATTGCTTACCACAAAAAAGCTAAAACATTGTGACATCATTTATTAAAAATTTATAATTGTATTTAAACTTTCAAGTGTGCGATTATGACTGAAATTCATTAGCGTTGCAAATATTGCAACCACGTTGACTAAAATGCATGCATATATTGCTGAAATTTTACAAACAGTCTAAATTCCAGTCTAAAAGAATTATTTCGAAGAATTGGGAGAGTAGTTGATACAAAGCTTCTAAGCTGAAACACGATATATTTTTACATGCGTTTTAAAAATCATGTGCATTTGACACATTTAATTTTTAAAGCATAACATCCAAGCTGTTAGACCATAAGAATAATGACTGACTGAAGATCTGACGTGCGTAAAACATTAGTAATGTACCATGTAAAAGCGATTGTGGCTGAATTATAGATGGTTTGTTGGTTTATTTGTTCATTTACATATGCATGGATAAACCTTTATAGGCAGCATGCGACCACGAAACTCCACTCAAGTAAATACTTGGCACTTTAAGTATTTACTAAGTAATAATTACTAAAAATAATTTTTTGTTTCTAAATGCGTATTTAGTTCAACACTAAAACCATTGAATGTTTCTGACCTTGCATCAATTATTCCAGTATACTATCTTTGATTAAATTAAGGCTGTACATTGGAAGTACTTCATTGAAAAAAGATAAAATATGCGTTACTCCTTGCCGCATAGGCTTAAACTGGCTTATTTGTGTTTCTGCCTGTAAAAGTTAAGTATTTAACTTGTCAACCTTAATCAAAGCACTTAAAGTAAAACTTAAAACACTAAAGTGTGAGGATTTAGACGCCGGGTCAATCTGTTGTTTGCGTCTTGTCCTCCGCAAGTAAGAAGGTGCGTTTTGTAATCGTGTCTGAAAAACCGCCATTTTAAACGCTTTTGACGTTCTAAACAGTAGTACTCAAAACGTTTTATATGCGCGGACAAACTCTAAAATGAATCGCTAGTATAACAAAGCGCTACTTTGCTTTAAACCAAAAGCCAAACGTTTTATCGTTTGTGAAACGCTAATTTAGGTTTAATATATAAGTGCTTCCTTATATAACAATGAAAAGCGTTTACTAGCGTAAAACCCTACAATTTAACAACATATTGCAGATATTGGCTAAAATCCATCATGTTTACTACCTAATTTCGCCTCACCTCCTTCTCCAGTTCCGGCTCCGGCAAGTGTTGTTGACCTCCGGCTTCGGTATCTTTATCTCCGGTTGCACCCTGGTGAAAACTGATGATTACTATGAATTCAGTCAAAACGTTCTTCCAAATCGTTGAGTAATAGTTGTAACAGCTTCGGTCTGTGCGGTAATATGATTAAGTGCAGTCCAACGCATACTTTCAATTCCATTCCGTAATTGCTTTGAACGAATTTCAACAAAAATCAAAATAACAGCACCCCATAAACTTACAAGTATCGTTATAAACACACCAATAAATGATTGTATATGTAAGCGGGATGTCGTTGTTTGTCCAGCGGGTGGCGCCTGCAGTATATGGTATCGTGTCAAAATTCGACTAATAATTCCGAATTCAAACGCCCGATTATTGAATTCTTTAACTGACGCAATCAAATCTGTGTTATGTTTGGGTAAAACTGGCGAAAAGTAATTGTGTGTTAAGTCTGAAAATTCTACAAATTTAAGCGACGGAAAATAAACGTTCAGGTAGCGTCCTACCATTTCAGGAACGCCGAGGATAATGGATCCTTGTCGATTTGACGCTAAATTGAGCAATTTGTCAATATTTGTTACGTATTTTACATGCTTTTTAATGTATTTTTCCGTTGCCGAAGTCAACGATTGTAAGTATAGCGCGTAACGAGGATGGGGCGTTAAAAATAAATACTCTTTGGTACAAAATTGTTTTAATTGCGCCCGACGCTCCAGTTTCATACATTTGCTTTCGAAACAAATCGTTTTCATTACAGATGTTGTATAGTAATGTCGTGTGAATTGACGCAAAAAGAACGTTGCCCAAATTATTGAAATAACTACTGGAAGTGACCGTAGTTGACATATTCTACGCAAAGTTCCAGCTTGAAATTGAATTCGGTACCATAGATGAAAGAGATGGACGCTGGTTATCGACCGTATTCGGTGTAACGCACGAATTAATCTGAAGGATTATTGGAAAAACTTTCAATTATATTGTACCTGTAGCCCCATCGCTCGTAATATCCACTATGGGCATAGAATACAAATACTACGAGCATTACGAACCTCTTTGTTCTATAGTAGCCGGTACCACGACAATTCGTTGCCCAACAACTCGTCGACCTTCTATTTGAATCCAAAATTTCATCGAGTATGGACATTTCGTTACCCATCACTATCCGTAGGCTTAGGCTTAAGCTTAGGTTTACGTTTATGATTATGCTTACATGGATTCACAGGCTTTAAGACACTGTTGGGCGACAAGCTATCGGGCAACGAATTGTCATAGATTCATATGATCCATAGCCTTTTCCCACATAGTACCTATTCACTGTAGGTATTAAATACAAACACTACGAGCATTACACGCATTGCGCAGTATTAATGATTTCCAACACCTTAAGTGCAGCGTACAATCTCAATTAACCCTCAACGGCCCGGCAAA